>CALSCR010003777.1:0-18054 GCA_943704495.1 Pigoraptor chileana | reverse complement strand
CACACACACACACACACACACACACACACACACACACACACACACACACACACACACACACACACACACATCCTCTCTCCCCAATTCTACCATTTCCATTTTTCGTCATAATGCCCACTATGAAGTCGATGGGCATGGCGCTTAAGACATCGTGCGTCACCCCACTCTCTCCACACTCTCTCCCCGCTTCCGCAACGCGCGCATTTGCAGATGTTTCTCCAGCACGCGCGGCTGTCCAACAAAGATCTGCTTCTGCTACACGGATACGCATTACCGGACAATACTGACGACTCTTACGAAATCACGCTTACCGTGCGTGACGTCCCCCTCTCGTCACAGCAGAAGGAATTGCTTGTGCGACGCAAGCTGCTGGGGTGTGTTGGATTTGTACCATTGTTGCTGTTGTTATGATGCGCTCTCACGAGTTATTTCCACTTTGTTGTTGTGATGCTAATGTGCACGCTATTGCAGACATGGATTTGCAGAATTTTGGTTTGTTCTTGTGCATAGTGAAGTGGGTGGGCATTCGGCCATCGCGCGATATCGTGCATGCAGGTATGCACGTGGAATTGCTCTTTGTCTTTATACATACACCATCGAGATCTCACCGTACAATATTTGTCCCTCGACAAACAACAACACAACCACAAACAGTGCCGATCACGTGTTCTTTCTGCGACCGAAATCGCTCCCTTTTGACCCGGCGCTGATATACTTTCACACGGTTGTGTCCGCGCTGCCCGAACTGGTCGGGACTTCAGCGTACGACGACATCGTCGCGGATCTGGACAGTCTGAACACGAGTGACGCCCATGCCCCCTTCCAATTGCGGGTTCATCGCATTGTTGCACACAAACTGCGCGAAATGGCGGGCGGCCTCGTTGCGGGAATGGGGACTCCACGAGCGGTGTGTGATGCGCCATTGTCTCACAGTTTGCACGCACACGCTTCCGTCGATGTGCTGTTGTTTTGTTTTGTGTTATTGCAGTAGTGGTTTTGTTGTTGTGTTTGTGTCTTGCAGTAGTGGTGCTGTTGTTGTGGTTTGTGTTGTTGCAGTAGTGGTGCTGTTGTTGTGTTTGTGTCTTGCAGTACTGGTGCTGTTGTCACTGTATTGGAAGCCGTCAACAACACTGCATGATGCACACATAGTATAATACTTGTGTTTCATATTGTCAACAAAGAGTGTATGCTGTGTCTACTTGTGTGTCGTCGCGCACTCTGGCGTTTTGGCATCCCCATGCACACCTCTAAAACCACAACACCCTCATTCCTGCAGTCGGACTGGTCCACACTTCAGCGACTGCCAGCATCGGCGAATACACGCCTCCGGACTGCTCTCAGACACCGCTGCGAACAAAAAACTATTATCCACAATGCGTTTGTGTATGCACAGGCAGTGTACAAGGCTGCGATACAGACATCCGACACAAAGCGGGGCGTAAAGTACGTCGACATTGCACGTGACTTTGTTCCGTTGCCGAATCCTCCCCACGCTGATGCAAGCAATGCAGTGCAGAATGGCGACGCACTGACGCAGGGACGCGAAGAGCTGTGAGTGTTTTCCCAGTTGCGATCCTTTGTTTTTATTTGGCGGTCATGGGGTGTTTATTCTGTGTTCATGCAAGGGTACTAAGGTATGTTTATGCAAGAGTACTAAAGTACATTGGTCCTTAGGACCCCTGGTGTTTATGCAAGGGTGCTTGTAGACATTCTGTGCTAATGCGGTATCTGTTGGTATCCTTGGCTCATGCGGTATCTGTTGGGTATGGGAAATGTCACTTGTCGTTGTGAGGGTGTTGTTTTGCGCAAAGGTGTGCACTTTGCTGGTTGGCTGCATAGTCGCTGATAATCATTTATTAAGCGACGACCGGCGACGCTTCAAACAGCGGCATATGCATAGAGAGACAGGCGCGTCGGCACTCTGCACACCCGGCATACATACACGCAAACATCGGCTCCCCATGACCACCTCGCGCACATAATGAGACGTTGTACACGCTTACTTGAGTCTTTCGATTCGATGATGCATCCGCGTCGTCCACTTCTGAAACGATGCATAATGCTTACTTGCATACTTGCTTACTTTCGCCCTGCTTTTTACCAATGCATCCATCCCTGCATCTAGTTGATCTCGAGCACCATTCCCTTGAGGTACTCCCCGTGGGCCGTCTGCAGACACGGCCCATGGTCAGGCGGCGCACCAAGTCGCCGGATGACACGCACGCTGCGATTGGCGTTGATTGCACCCGCGAGCACGGCGCCCCGGAGGTCCTCGTGGCTGATCACGTGCGACGACACAAAAGTGAACAGGACGCCGTCCCTTGCCAGACACCGCATGCTCGCCGCGTTAATTGCGGTGATCTGTTCGCATATGCGCTTCTTGTCCTTGATTCCACTTCCGACAAATGTGGGGTCAATCACGGCGAGATCGTACTCGAGGGGCTGCGTCTGCGACCTGGACGCCGACTGGGACGATCGCTTGCTCTCGGCGTCATCGAACAGAGTGCGCGCCTTTCCGTCGCCAAACGGCAGCTTGTTTCGCATGAATGCAAATGCATTCCGTGATATGAATCGCACGCCCACGCTGCCGTTGTCGGCACTCGCGTTGCCCACCGATAGCCTCTCCTCGCCGATGTTTAGTGCAAGGTTTCGACGGTATTCTTTTAGTGCGGGCGACGCAATGTCAACAGCATCGATCGACTTTGCTCCAGATGTTGCGGCGTAGACACTAATTAATTTTCAGATTATACAGTGTGAGCATGTGTTTTGTGTTTTGTTGGGTGCGAGGGGGGAAGTGTTAATGCACAAAAATACATACTCACATTTCCTAACACTGCGGATGGTTACGCGTTAAGAGGCAAATATGGGACATAACTAACCATAGCCAGTTCCATGCAGTGATGTAAAAAGCCACACACCGATAATCGATTGCAGACAGGCAGTGGCACAGCACAACAACACAACAACACAACAACACAATACAGCGCACACAAAAACACGAACAACACAACCAAAGAATCGCACATGTCGGAAACACACACACACACATACAACCCACCCAAATCCGCCCGTGTGGCAGTACATATCCAGGACGCGCCTTCCAGCCGAATACTCGGTAAACAGACGCCGACTCTCGCGCTGGTTGAGATAAAATCCCGATTGTGTCCCGTGCCCAGCATAGTCGACGTGGAACTTGCGGCCGTTCTCGACAATCTGCGATGCGACAGTCACATGTGCGTGTGTGTGTATGTGTGTGTGTGCGGGTATGTATGTGTAAGCATCCGTGCATATGAGAGAGAGCCAGTATGTGTGAGTGTGTGTGTGTGCATATGTGAGTGTGTGTGTGTGTGCATGCGCGGGCGTCGTAGTGGCTAAGATTCGGGGCTGTCCTACAATAGTGCAGTGTGGCCACGGGCGAACCGAGGTTCACTCTCACAATATGAATAAGCGGGTCAGCCTATTAAATAAATGATTGATTCGTCAAGAGAGAACCCACGCAAACCAAAAACAAGGCACAGCAACGAGACGTTCATGGACAGCAAACAACAAAAGGCGCACATCACACAACACAAAACATACCGCAATGCACACAAAACACAAAAAAGCAACACACATACATACAACACGCAGCTCACACACACACACACACACACATAGTCGTACACACCTCCTTCGTACCGTCACCCATTCCAAACAGATACCCCTGCGAGGGGGGCAAAGCGTCAAAGTCGATGTTATCTCCCGCCGACACGCCGTAGACAAACGATCCCTTGTCGTACACGCCGTCCAACTTGCTTCCAAGAAGCGTCCTGAGGGCCTTCACAATGCTCGGTTTGCTCAGGTGCATGCCAAGCGATGTTGTCCGCAGCACCGCCGTCCCCGCAAACATGTCGATCGTGCATCCGGGCATCTCATCCGCCTCAGAGTTCACCAGACGGAATGCGTTTGTCTCGCCGCCGCCGCCGCCGCCGCCCACCACGAGGCCGTGATTGTGCCGGAAGTCGATCGCCCGCTGCAGCCGCGCCTCCCAAAACGCACTGTCAACCTTCTTTAGCGGAGAAAATGACAGCACTGTGACGTCGTTGCGGGACGTTGCCACAACGGGCTTCGCAGGGGTTGGGGCCTCAGTTACGTTTGGTAATTTCGCTCCTTTGGCCGCCGATTTAGGCTGCTTTTGCCCTGCCGCCCCGCTTACGGCATCGCCCGGCAGTTCTTCTCCATCTACGGCGTCCGCTGCCAACTCTAGCTCGCCCACAACGCGCTCGTAGAAGCCCGTGGCGAGATAGTCACCCGCGGCACTCATCACATCGACGAGAGCGCCCGGAACAAGTGGCGGCATTCCGCGGGGGATGACCTCCAAATCAATTGGGACGATCCTGGCGACAGAGCCCTTCTTGTTTCCCGCAACCACCGCCGCGGCATCCTCGGGGCTGGCGGCGTCAGACGTCGTGGTCACGTGCCGCTCAGCCGGACGCGGCGCAAATGCATTTACCTTAGCCCATGCGGCCTTCACAGCCGCCTGATCGGTGTGGTCGTTGCGGGACATCCACAACGCCGTCGCCTTGCCATCCACGGTTTGTCCGAATATATCTCTCTCCCGACGCTTGACAAACTCATCCTTTCCGGTTTGCAAAAGCACACCGGGGAGATTACTGCGCTTTCGCCCCGATGGTGTCACGTGATTGAGGGGAGCTGCGGTCGCACCCACGCCAGTCTGAGATGCAGCTGTTGGTGCGGGTGACGCGTGTGTTGATTGCACTGCTGTTGGTGATACGTGGGATTGCACTGCAGATGCAGCCGTGCGCGCGACGGATGCCGCACGAAGGCGCACCATGATGGCTGGCCCGTTGCGCAACTGTGCTGAGTGCTATTTGTGAACAGGATGCGTGTGCTTGTATACGTGTGTGTGTGTGTGCATGCATGCGGCGCAAGCGTGTGTATGATGCGCTATGAAACGGAGAATACTGTGTTTTCACTCCGATTAGTGTTCTGACTCCTCAAAGATAATTGTTGCCTGTACTGTGACAGCCGGCCTGCACGTGCGTCCGGCACTAAAACTGAAAAGCGGTCACGTGATGGGACTGGCCGTTTTGCAACGCCCGGTCGGCGTCGGTACTGTAACTGTGCCGAGGACGGCCACTGATTACACACATAAGAGAAGTCGTCAAGATGCACATGTGACGGCCATGTACGGTGTTTCCTCTCGCTGTTTATCTTCTGCGAATCATACTCTACGCGGCCTCATATTCGTAATCTCACTGTGGTAACCATGTCGACCCAAGAGGAGTCGTCCGCGTTGCCCCTGGCTCTTGCGACGCTCGCTGGTGCCGCTGCCATCGGCATCTTTTTCCTATGGCGCCGGTCGTCAAAGGAGGCGAAGGTTGAACCGCAGAAGAGTGTGAATAGCGGCGCGAATGCAGTCAAACCGGGAGTTCCGCAAGAGAAGAAGAGCGAGAAGAAAAAGGCAGATGCGCCAAAGGGTAGCGCGAAGGCCATTGCAAAAGTATGCCGACGCATGATTGTCTGTATCATCTCGTTGTTTGTTTCGTATTTGCTATTTGGCCACAAGATGGATACTTGTGTCTTTGCCAATGAACGTACTTGTTGCATGCAATAAAAAACACACCCACACCACCCACACCCACACACCCACTCACACCTCTGACATACACACACACACACACACACACACACACACACACACACACACACACACACACACATATATATACATGACATACACGCATACCACGCACAACAGAAGGAAAAGCATCCTCTCGAGTATGCGGTGCTCAAGGGACACACGGAAGCCGTTAAGTCCATTGACTTCAGCTTGGATGGGCGCTTCCTGGCATCTGTCTCCGTGGGTGAGTGAGTTTGCATGCGATCTTTGCGACACCACTTGATTGAATATTCAAACTTTGAAAGGTGACAAGGCGTTTTTGGTCAGCATGTGAATGTGCCCACTCTGCTGGCTTGTTGTTGGTTTCTCTGTTTATCTCGACACACACGCACAATCCACTCATATTGGTCGCGTGCACGCACGCAGATCGCACTGTTCGCTTGTGGTATACGTCGTCGTTTGCAGAGGCGAACCATCGGTGAGTGTCTGCAATGGCTTGTTACCTCCGCCGTGGCTTCTCCGCAGGGACAGTGTATGTTGCCAGAGACACAAAGGTTGCCTACTGCTGGTGCCCGGTGTAATCATCGGGATACATGTACCGACAATACGCACATACACACATACACACACACACACACACACATATACACACACACACACACACGCACACACGCACACACACACACACACACACACGCGCGCGGCTCTTCGCACCCCCACAGGTCCGTGCGCATCAATCTAGACACAGACCACGCCTCGTGCGTTGCATTTAGTCCGGACTCACAGTACATTCTCGTCGCACTCGCCGAGAGTGGTGTCGTCCGCGTGTATAAGCTAGGAAAGGTGTGTGCCTTCCCAATTGATGTACTTTTGATTGCTGTGAATGGATATACAATATGTATAAAGGCTTGTTCTGTTGTGTGCTGTCTTTTTGGTATTCGTGCTCGTGCGTGGGCGCGTGTGTATGTGTGTGTGTGTGTGACATACATGTGTTGTATTGTGTTTGTGTATCCGTCCAACATCCTCACGGTTATTTTGGCAGGTGTCGATTGTGTTGTATTGTGACTGCCCTCGTCCACGTGCTCACTCCACATTGCACTGTCGATTGAACTTCCCTCTGCAATTGACCGACCGAACCAATGCAACATTGTCGTCACACCACGTGATGCTCCATGCAGAAGAGTGAGAAGAACGAATATGTCGACGCTGCAACAGTGAAGCTTGCTCGCGAATTCCCACGCGCACACTCTGCAGAGATGCTCTCCCTGCACGTTGCACGCAACGGCCGTTTTGTTCTGGGCGCATATGCCGACACAACCCTTGTGCTGTGGAGCGTTAAGGGCGACGTACTTGAAAAACTCGACAGCAAACAAATGACTAACAACTGCGCCACAATAAGCCCGGATGGCCGATTCGTTGCCTGTGGCGGGTTCACGCCGGACGTGAAGATATGGGAGGTGCGGTTTGACAAGAGTGGGGGATACGAGAAGACTGCGCGTGCGATGGAGCTGAGCGGGCACACCAGCGGCATCCACTCTGTCGCCTTCTCACTCGACACCACGCGAGCGGTGACGCTGTCAAAGGACGGCACGTGGCGCCTGTGGGACATTAATGGTGTGTGCATGTATGCCGAATTAATTCCCATAACAGTGCATGCGCCATCCACCATATTGTGCTTGCGCTAGACACTGGGTCATGGGGCGCCGTTCGATGTGCACTGATGATGTCTGCGATCTAATTGCACTCGAACCACACCACGTGCCAAGCGACCTTTTTCTGTGTGTCGGACATTGGCCCTGTAGAGAGAAACTGACGGAATTATGTCCCACTGGTGGTCACGTGCACAACCGTATCCGATTTGCAGTCAACTACGAGCTCCGCCAGGATCCAAAGCTGCTTCTGACGTCAGCGTGTGCGTCGGGAGTGCGACGCGGCTGTGTCGCTCTGTCCCCGGATGCATCAATGGTCGCGGCTGCGGTCGATAAGAGCCTGCGACTGTACTCTGCTGACGGCAAACTGCTCGAGGAAATCAGTGACGCACACGATGGTGGGCATTGCACATGTGTGTGTGTGTGCGTGTTGATGTGCATGTTTCCTGCTGTTGTGTTTGTGTTTGTGTGTGTGTGCATGTGTGTTTTGATGTTGTTGATGTTGTGTGTGTTTGCATGTGTTTGTGTATTTTGCCTTGTTTGTGTGGCTGCGTGCGCACAGGGTGTATATACTCAGCCAAAGGCGCCATATGTGCATGGATTCTCTGGTTGTGCACTCTGTCATGACCTACTTGGGGTCATGTGCGTCCAGCGGCGACTATGCAAGTCTGCAGCCGTCACTTTTTATTGGTACGCGCGCATATATTCACACACACGCATACACAACACAACACACACACAATACACATACATACACACACACACACTCAACACACATACACACACACACAACACACATACACACACACACAACACACATACACACACACACAACACATACAGGCGCGATTGAGGCCGTTATATTTGACGTCAATGCCGATTTTCTGGCCACTTCATCGAGCGGAGAGCGTCACGTGCGTGTATGGCAGAACAATCCAATCCTCAAAATTCGTCTCATTGATCTCAAGTTCAAGCTTAATAGTGCCACCAACGACCTTTATAAGGTGTGTGACCTATTTCCACCGCGCGTGTGTGTGTGTGTGTGTGGGCGGACGTATGTCTGCCCGTTAATCTGTGAAGGATGCATGCTGGAGTTGCGTGGATCTAGCGCCTGTGCTGAGACTGCGGTTGTTTGACGTCTCACCCAAACTGCACGCCGTTTGCGTGATTCGGCTCTTTTCTTGGGTCCGCAGCAACGGTTGCGACAGCAAGTGGCAGAGACAGAGGGGCTCATTCGCACTCGCGAGGCGGAGGCCGTTGGGACCAGCAAGTGATTGTTGTAGGCTACTACCTATGGGCATTACATAAAATACAGCCATACATCAAACACTGCTCACTCCGGTGTATGCGTCATTTTGGCTGTTAATTACATTGCACTGAGGCCGACCCCTGACGAAGGGACTGGGTTAGTGTTAATGTTCGTATTGGGTTGTTTATTCCTCTTCGCCCGACGAGCCGTGTCCAAGTGCATACCCACTGTGGCAGATGGTTTCGGTGCTGTGCATGCAACATGAGGCGCGGTCGACTCCATTTTGTCAGAGAAGCATCCGGGGCAGGTGCATTGCGCAATGCGAGACACACGCGCACACCCAACAGCCTATCCTATCACTCTGTCGCCGGGTTCGTCTCAGAGCCCCTCTTTCCCGTCGTATGCAAGCGTGTCGGGCGGCACTTCATCGTGCGATCGCACCGCAATGAACGTTAGAGCCGCATTCGCAACGGCCCATATGGCACAGTCCCACTTTGCGCCGCTTCCGCCGTCCGTCCACACTTTTGCGGAGATGTTCGTCTGCCGCAGCACCGATCGTTTGACGCATCGGAAGTCGGGCACATCCGGGTAAGCGTAGTCGCCAGTGACAATGCACCCAAGGGCAACAAATCCAGTCGGCGCCACGGGCATCCAAATCGCGCAGTTGCCGCGCGCACGTGAACCCATGTCCTTCCACACGAGCTCGTAGCGCTCCGGCCGCGCAAGGAAGCCCAGCCCCTCCTCGGCAACGACCAGGGCGCCGTCCTTCGGAGGCGTCTTGGATCGAGTGACGCAGTCTCCGAGAATGACGTAACCCTGCGGCGCGCACGGCCGCCACAACCACACAGACTCGGTCACCGGGCTGCCCTCGGTCGACCACAGGCACGTGAAGTCACGTGTGATGAGACGCATCGGGGCCACCAGCCCAGACGGCTGCGGGGAGCGCACGACGAGCGAGTTTTGCGGCCCCAATGCACCGCCCCTGTTACTTCTGTTACTGCCAGTTGGTGGGCGCCGCGACGCCACGGCAAACGCGCGCGTCGCACTCGGCCGCTGCTGGGGAGTCGATGCGAGGAATGTTCCCGCTTCGTTCGCAACCGTCCACAGAGTGCAGTGCCGCGCACATCTGCTTCCCGTCGTGTCCCACACCTGCTCATCAAACCCGGATGCAATGGCAAGGTCTCTGCGCACACAGCGCAGCTCGGGTATGCTCGGTACAAGCGCGTGACTGGCCGACGTAACGAGACCAAGTGCGACGTAGCCATCCGGGGCAATGGGCATCCATAGGGCACAGTCCTGGGTGGCGCGGGATCCACTGTCTGTCCAGACACAGTCAAACCCGACGGGGGGTGCATACAAGTCATCTTCGGGTACTTCGAGGGCGACGGCGACGCGCGAGGAAGGCGCCGCGTATCCGGACACAATGCAATCTCCGAACGTCACGTGCCCTGGCGGAGGGACGGGGCGCCAGATAGACACATGCGTCTTGAAAGTGCCGCCCTTGTCGCTCCACACGGGAAGGAACATGACAGACTTTGGTGTGGCATCGTCTGTTGATTGGTAACAAATTTGAGAGGGTGCAGATGTTGTGTATATATGTTTGTGTGCGTGAGAGAGTGTGTATGTATGGCGTGGAAAGAATGTGGCTTTGAGGTTAAGCCAAGAGAGCCTGCACATTATCGTACATACGCATGCAGCACAGTGACATACGCACACACACACACACACACACACACACACACAAACACACACAGAGGCGGGTCGCGAATTACGACGGAACGGACCTGCATCCGACACGCGGTGCGCCCGCAGGATCAGTGAATCGATCTTTTTGATGACGAGCTCAGAGTTCCCCGCAAACACCCGGATACGCAACTCGCGTGTTTTCTCGTTGAGATACATGGCGTACGACGGGCGTTTCAGGTGGATGTGGACAACCGTCCCCGCATCCGTCAATTCGCACGCAAACACATTCGACCAGTTTTCGGCAATGTGGGGCTGGTCGCCCACCGTCGGATCCACAGGACGCGGGAGTATCAGCAGGCGGTGATTGGTGAGGATGAGCACACGCTCGCGAGGGAGATCAAAGTGGTACACGTGCTTGTCCGTCACCGCAAATGTCTCACTGGCACAATGCTTCAGAAGTGCGCTGCCGTATGCAGCATTTGCATCGTACGGAACGAGTTCATTGTCCATCCCGAAGGTTCGCGGAAGACGAATACATGCCTTTGTGTTGTCGCCCACAATGGTCTTGTGCAGTCCCTCGTTTGCGGCAGAGACAGACTCGAGTATGCCGGCAATTGGCTTTGCAACAATCCCGACAACGCCTTGCCCCAGCCCCTTGAAGAAGCCGCCCACACCGCCCTTCCGTCCCTCCACGACCGGCCGCATTACGATCCCCGTCACTGCATCCATCAAGCTCGTCGACAGCGCCGCCGCCGCAGTAGCACCCGCACCGGCGACGGGTCGCGCGGCCGTGCGCTTCTTCCTCGCGGCCATGTAGTCGTCATCGAATGTGATTGCTGCAACGCCCCTGCTGACGCTTCCAGTGATCTTCCCAAACGCCCCAAACACCGACGCTGATCCCTTAACGAGCGAGCGTCCTCCTTGCACAAGACCCTCTCCGAATCCACTCGCACCACCATCAATCGCCCCCGCAACAGGACGACCGAAAAGATCCCTCACACCCGTGGCCATCGACCCCACCAGCGCGCGCGGGTTGCCGAGCAGCTCGGAGGATATGAGCACGCCAACAAGGGCATTGCTCACGTGAGAGACGTAGTGGCGGACGATCAGCTCGATTAGATCGGGGAGTGGCATATCGATGTGCGCCATTTCAATCTGATCAAAGTTGATTTGGCTGTCGCGGAAGGATCCAAGGGTCGTACCGAGCGCGGCCAAAATCGGCATGGATCGGCCGAGCGTCTTGCGCGACTCGTCCACTTGGAACGACAGGGTGACCATCATCTTCAAGAAGCGCAGGGCCGCAATCTTCACCGTCGACGGCGGCTTCTTCTCTCCTTCGTCCGTATCTTCGGGAACAACCGACATTGCAATGCCGACAAGACACTCTAAAAGTGATTCGTCCACGGCAGCGTTGAGGTCGTTCACTGCACACGCGAGTGTTTCCAGACACATCTCCGCCGGTGCATCTGCCGGCCCCACTAACGACGACGGCGGGGGGAGTGTTGCCAGGAGCCACAGAAAGGGTGCGCTGTTTGGCGGCGTGGCATGCCCCATCACCCGGAATATGGGGTCCATCAGTTGATTGTCTGCCTGAAACTCCCGGATGGACAACTCGGCGCGCTGTAGTGACCGCCGCCCGTACGTTCCCGACAGCACCATTTCGGACGTGCCCGGCACAACAGGACCATAATCGGCAATAATGCCCAGCGCTCGCATGAAAATAACCTCCTCCGGCTCGTCATCGACAATAGATAGTCCAATGTCTGACACCACGGCAATAAACCGCACACCCTCATATGTCGGCATTAGTGCAACCACGCCGTCATCAGTGGAATCGAGTGCGGCCTGCGACGCCGACGCTGGCATGCCACCCCCGCCACCACGTGCGACCGACACTGCGTTGCGCCTGAGAACGAGCGCGCTCACGGCGCCCTCCACGGCAACTGTCAGCGTGAACGACAGCCGCTTGCTCTCCAGAACAAAATCCTCGCCCTTTGCGTTTGGATCGACCAGCATGACGCCATCGTCTGCATCGCGGAATTCTGGCGCCTCGATGACGACCTCCAGCAGGCGGGGGTCGATGGGTCTCTCGAGGGCGAACGGAAGGGCGCCCCGCGGAACAACAACACACCACTCGCGCCCATACGCAACCGCAGACAGGGCAGCAAGTGGGGAGGTGTCGTCATCCCCACCCTCGGTCAGCGGAGGCGGCGGCGGCTGGCGGAAGCGCACCACGTGCTCGGAATTATTACGGAAAATAAACGGCATCTCCTCGTCGGGGCCGGCGAGCTTTACTTCGAATGTGCGTCCGTTGAATGCAACATCGACGCCGACGACTGCGGTGGGGACGGCTGAGTCGAGTGAGTCGGCCAAGCGCACGGGAATACGCGTTGTCCCGAGAACGTCCGGACAGAATGGAGGTGACCTATTATGGTTGTGATTGGACGGCGGAGGTATTTCGGAGAGTTAAAGGTGGCGTCTCAGAACGAAATGCCAACACATTAATATAAACTATGACTAATAAGTAAAAGTCAAGAATCCGAAGTGGCAAATGGGACTTTGTACAAAGCGAAATCACAACAGCAACAAGAGCAACCTCAATAACAACGACAGCAACAAACGCACAACAGCCAAAAACAAAACAACAACACCCACCACTCGAAAGGCTCCACCTTCAGCTGCACCGCCGCCGCGCCGTCCTCGAGCGCCCAGTGGAACACAGACACACAGCCTTCGCCAACAGCGACGGCGCGATCGGTCCCAAACTGCCGGATTTCGAAGGGAAGGTTGGATGTGTTGCGCAAAATGAAGCGCGGAGAAAACGTCAGCACACGCGTCCGCACATACGGGGCAGGCCCATACGTAACACTGACGCCGACATCAAATACCGCGCCCGTCTGCAGCGATTTGCTCTGGAAATTGCCCAGCGATCCGAGCACGGAGAGCGAAATGGGGTCACTGCGCTCGCAACCGTCCAGCTGCGGCACAATCACTGACGTCAGCGCGTCCCGATCCCACTCGCACTCTGCAAACAGCAGAGGATGTGCCCGCGCGGATACGCCGACGTTACGCAGACCAGTGTTACTACGCTCCCGCAGCGTGGCATCCGGGGCGGCGGGGCAGGTGCCCATGTCCTCGTCGTTGGCGGAGCGCCAGTGCACGGGGACGGAGAGGTCGTTCACGAGCCACGTGCTCGCCCACACGCAGAAAGACGGAATATCGTCGGCGTCGATTTCGCGCTGTGTGCGCAGAACAACTTTTCTCTTTTGCTCATCGAAAAGCTCCAGCTTGAGCTTGTCGTCCACTACAACAGGGGCGGCGGTGGTGACGTGCTGCGCGGACGACCCGCGTCGCACTGAGGCAGTAGGCAAAGACGACGGAAGCAATTCAAAGACGGGCTGATCGGCAAAGCGGTATGGTCCCTCGGGAACAACGACCGCGGAGACGGCGCCCCCGGATGCATCCGCACAGTCCACGTGCACCGACGCCCCCGCCTGCACAGACAGCGTTGCCGCCACGTGCCTGCCAACTGCGCCCACCCCGGAGGACAGCACGTGCACGCCAACGGGGACGGGGAGGAGGTTCTCGAAGCGCAGGGGTGGCTGTAGCGTGACGGCAAAGTCGCTCCAATCGCCCAGACGCAGCTCGCGAGTGCGAATTGTGCAGTGGATGCGCGCTCCGTCCGCATGCGTCGTCGGAAGTTTTGCGGCGATTTGTTTCTGCATCACACCAAACGGACCAATCGGGAATCGGTGCGCGTCTGTCGGAGCCCCCGCCACCGCCGCATATCCCTGCCGTGAAAAGAGCGCCGTTGGCATGGCGACCGCGATGCCCCCCCGCGGAATGCGGACAATCGGTTGTTCGTCGTTTGGCGCGGCAAAGACCTCAACATCATGCTGCGTCACATTCATCGTGATGCAGTTGTGACGTATGCGGAAGGCGCCGGTGCCGGGCACGTGATCAAACACGAGGGCGGGGCGCCCACTGTCCTGCGCATCCCCCGCAGTTGGAGACATAGTTGCTAAGGACACGAGTGACCGTCCGAACCCAGGCTTCAAATCAATGGGATCGCTCCACTCGGCCTCCGCGGGACTCTGCGCACCCGACACTGCGCCGGTCTCCACGCTCGGCACGCGAAAGCACACAAACGCGGGCATTTTTGCGCCGGTGTAACCCTGCATTCCCACGTCGACGTAACGCCCCTTCACCTCGGAGCCTGCAGACGTAACGGGCCCCAGGAAGCAACGCATGGATCCTACAAGGCGTGCAGACACAGAGAGTGCGTTTTCCTCCGGCGCAACAACGGTAGCCGTCCACATCTGCACATCCACATTGTCGAGAGAGAGGGGATTTTGCGCTGCGCCGGTGGCACTGGGAGCACTGTGTAGCGCCAGAGGTATGTCAAACTGCACAAGCGGGGGTGGAAGCATGTCGTCGTCCTGGGCAACGCGGGATGAAGTGTCGCCCATTGATGCAATGGCCGATCGCCAATCGTGCACGAATATCGTCAGAATAAGCTCCTCGTGGATGGGAGGGAGGGCGAGAGAGAAGGCCACGCTGCTTGTTGTGACAGTGCCGTCGGTCACGTGGCACGGCGTCGAGGCATGGGTACAATGCATGTGAGCGTCGCCTTTTCGCTTGACGCCTGCGACAAGTATCACCTCGGTCACGTGCCCAGCTCCACTTAGCTGCAAAAAACACGGCATGCAGGGAAACAGACATTAGTCGCATTGAAATAGATTGTGCAATGAATAACAAATCCACACACACACACACACACACATATAGACATACACACACACATATTATACACACACATGCACACACACACACACACCTCCAACTCTGTCAGGTGCACGGCGACGGCCTCTACACTGCACTCATCGGAGCCCCCAGCAATCAGCCCTTCACGAGCAGGTGAGATGTCGGCAACAACATTGACAGACAGCCCCGGATGCAGCATGACGCCATCGCGCACAGTTGCGCCGTCCCCCCGCAAAAAACGCGCCTCCAGAGTGCAAACAGTGCGGTTCTCCAACACACACGCACTGGGCACGCCCCCGCTGTCTGCATCCGGGCGCGGACGGAGGTCGGCCACCCATGCGGGAAGCACACCCACAATGGTGCGCATGGATGCCTGCGCTGCATTCACGAGAACCGCGCCGCTCGTCTGCACACTGACAAACGCATTATGGCGCACAAAAGCATCGGCAGTCGAGCAGCTATCGGGGGATGATGCACTTTGCGCCACGTCGTCAGTGCCGCCGATTGGCAGACGGGCGAGAACACCAAACGAGAGACGCTCCACAACGGGCTCCCAGGCAGACCTCCGGGGGTTGTAGACGGCGACCTCGACGCCCTCGACGGACCCACGTGCCTTGAGGACAGTGCCACTCGCACGCGCGCGGAGTTCGACGGCAGCTACCGAGAGCTCGCAAAAGGGCAGCTGAGGACGCCGCGGCGCGTCGTCGGTTATGGCGAGAGACATGCCCGACAGCAGCACGGCAACTTCTGACGTCACTCTTCCCGCAAAAATGCCGGTCGAGAAGGCGTCATTTCCGCAGAAGACGTCGGACGGCCTCACGTGCCTGGCGTGCGCGAGGAAGGAAGCGAGCGGGTTGTCGATGCCCCACAGGCTGCAGTCGGCATCTGCACGTGACCCAGAATCGTCCCAGAGCAGTCCCGTGACCGGCGCAAAGTCCCATTCGGCGTCGGCACGCACGCAACGGAGGGTCGAAAGCACATCCGGGGGATTGACGCCGCCTTCCGACGCAACACATCCGAGGGCGACGTAGCCCTCCGGGGGAATCGGTGCCCAGAAAGAACACGCGTCACGTGATTTGGGGCCTGCGTCCGACCAAACACGCTCGAATCTGACAGGTGGCCTGAAAGTGTCGGCGTCGGCGTCGGCGTCAGTGCGTGCGACAAGACACACGGCAGGCTTCTTCCTGTCGGCTACGGCACAGTCGCCGAAAAAGACCTCGCCCTCGCGACACACCGGACGCCACACAGACACCTTGCGCTTGCACAGCGCGTTCGGTTCGGAGCACACAAGAGTGAAATCGGATGCCGGACGAAGCAAGCGACGGGAGGAGATGCCGACGGCGGCCGAGGTCGACCTCCGGGATGCGCCGGTGCGTCGTGCAGTGGCGGCGGCAATGCGCGTTACTCGCAGGGTCGTGGGATCGGGCATCTCCGCGCCCCTGGCAACAACAAAGGTGCGCGACTCTCCCTGCACCACCCACAGCCCCGGAGGCTGCACCGCTGCCCCCCCGGCAGCACGTGTCGACGATGGGGTGGATGCGAAATCGGCGCTCTTGACAGAAGCGGGAGAGGAGATGTTCTTGAACGACGATGTCGAAGAGGAGCGCGGAAGATCCACAGACCGCGCCAATGCCGCTGGAGTGCCACGGGCAGGCACGGGCGTCGTATGACCGGTGCCCCGTATGCTGTGGTCACGTGACACGCCAGCAGTGGGTGAGTTTGCCGCGTGTGCGCGCCCCGGAAGTGCAATGCGTTCGCTAACGCAACGGAGGGCTTGGAGCTCAGGCGGAGCCAGGCTGTTGCTTGCAACACAGCCAAGGGCGACGTAGCCATCCGGGGCGAGAGGACTCCACAGGGAGAAAGAGGCGCCGTCCGACCACTCGAGGTGAAACCCTTTCTGCATTTGCACAAGCACACATGGGGGTTGATATGAGTTGGGTTTGCAATTATTGGTTGTCGGTGTTATTGTGTTGTTGTTGCGCACACCATTGAGCGTCAGAGAGGAGGTTGTGTGCATCGCATGCGGTGTAATTATGAACCATAGACTGAATGACCTGAAGTGTTGGTCCCGACAACACATCCAACGCAACAACATAAGAGTATGGCATCAGTATGAATAACAAAACTATGCAACATGGGAACAAAACAAACCGAAAATTCAAACAAATACAAAACAAAATATAACACAAAATACAATCAAACGTACCGGTCGAGCAAACGACCCATCGGCCGAATCTGCAAACACCAAGACCTCCTTCGGCGGCGCCTCATGTGACCCGCCATCGCCCACAACGTCGCCCACAAACACGCAGCCATGCGGCACGGTTGGGCGCCAGAAGGATGCACCAACATCATCCGGGGCAGCGATGCGCGTGAACACGAGGCAGGGCACGGCGAGACCGTCGCTTGCAAAGGCCGCTGTCAGCGCCGACTGGACGGCGACGAAGGTCTTTAGGTGTGTGTACCTGTACACACATGCACGCACATTGCACGCACCCACGCAATCACACACATATCACACATATTATCACAGTGGGAATATAAGGTGGAGAAGGGATTTTGGTATTATCAGACATCACTCTTTGTGGACAATCTGAGATAGTGTGAATCGGTATGGAGCATCAATGAAGGTGTTGGCAAGTGACCGTACAAACGACAAATGCGAATGCAAGAATTACGACAAATGTAGAAATAAGAACGAAGGCAAAGGCGAACACTGCAGCTGCCTCACAACAGCACCCACAGTCACGTCCACGACCACCCACCTCAGACCCCCAATAAGAGACCCGATGCCAACCGTGTACTGAGCAGAGCCGCCCTCCACTGTGGCAGTGCATGTTGCATTGAACGGCTGTACAAGCACGCGCACAAAACGACCGCCACGCTCCTCCAGACGCGCAGATCGCGCAAGTATGCCGGCGCTCACGCCACCATCCCGCGTGTATGACGCATCGACCGTAACGCGCGTGATAAAGTGCAAGGGAGGCTCCTCAGTGTCTGCCCCGGATGACGCCGACGCCGACGCCGACGCCGAGTGATCCCCGCCAAATGCGACGTCAAACGAAGACAGTCGCACAGACACT
>CALSCR010003775.1:0-16141 GCA_943704495.1 Pigoraptor chileana | reverse complement strand
GTGTGTGTGTGTGTGTGTGTGTGTGTGTGTGTGTGTGTGTGTGTGTGTGTGTGTGTGTGTGTGTGTGTGTACGTTGTTAAGTTGATTGCCAAAATGTCGCTTGTCATTCTGGCTGAAAAGACCGTGGGTGTCTCACGTGGATGTCCATCATTGCGTCAGTCCCCCACTGTGTCAGACACGCCAGTTCCATTCCATTGAGATGCATCAATTAAGAGCCAGAATACCCTCCCTTCCGATTACTCGAAACTCACCATCGTCATCCTCAACAGCAAACACGCGACGCGACGAGTGGCTATCGAGACCACTCGTCGAGGGTGCGTGGTGATTGTTGTGGGTGGTGTGCGGACGGTGTGCAGAAGTCGGACGATGGTAGTATTGTCCGCTGTGTGGGTCCGGACTGTCTGACTCGGCGCGGTTCTGCTGTTCGATTGTCACGTGATGTCCCCCGTGGCCGTGGCTGTTGCTGGTGCCATCGAGCGATGTCTGTGCACGACGCAAGGCGCTTTTTGGTCGTGGCAGTCGCGTGGGGGTCTGATGCATTGAGTCCGGCGGCTATGGGGTTGACAGTAAAACGAGTATGTGTATGTGTACGTGTACGTGTGTGTATGTGTATGTATGTGTGTGTGTATGTGTGTGTGTGTTTGTGTGAGTGTGATGATTGTAAGCAGATCTTCCCTTTCGCGTTCTGTGTCAATTGTTTGCTTACACAGTGCAGAAGACGGAACAGATCGTCTTTTTGATCTGTTAGGCTATCAGACTATAATTGCAGTCCCTTGCACAACTGCAGCGTCCAAACTTCCACACGGCATGCAAGCGCCGACAACACACAACACACACACACACGCACACGCACGCACACGCACGCACAACACCACCACAGCACATCACAGCAACATCACACACCGGCGAGTCGATCCCCGTTGTAGATGCATCTCTTGCGAGAATGCGCCTGTCAACGCTCGTTCTGCCCGACACAATGTGCCTCATGTGGTCGGGAAACGCGGCTTCGATCGACTCGGCAATTCTGAGCTCACGTGACGTCACATTCTCCTTAGCGACTCGGTGCACGCGCGCAATGTAGTGCAGCAGTTGCAGCTGCGCACGAGAGTGTGTGTCACAGCGTGCGAGAGAGCGAGAGATAGAGAGAGACAGAGAAGAGATGTTGGATTCAAGTCAGTGTCTTATGCGCTATGTCCTTACAAGAGAGAGAAAAAGAGAGAGCATTTCTACAACGAATGAACAGATATACGTGTGCACTATCGCAGGCGATCTGAGCTACCATACATCCACAGGAGCAATCACTCCCTCGCATTTAGTCACAACAAACCTGCGTCTGATTCTCCGCCAGCAGAACGTTCCCCGGTGCAGACCTCGCAAGGCCATCAAGAACCTCCTTTAGAAACCGCCACGTCTCGTAATTATCTTCCGCCATGCACTCGATGAACAGCTCAATGATGTTTCCACGTTCGGCCCAGGTCAATCTCGCGCGATTGCTCGTGTGTGCAGGCGTTGCGAGCGGCGCGGCGGGAAGTGTGCGTGGCGGAGGCGCAGACTTATTTCGCGCGCCACCAGACGAACCTATGGGCGCAACCGGCGTGCGTGCATTCAGCGCCGGTTTCTGTGGGGATGGCGGCATGGCATTGCCGGGAGAGGAAGGCTTTGCCGGACGCCGCCCGACACCAATCGACGTCGCCGCGCGTGGTGCGCCCCACTGCCCACGCGCGTCTCTGTCGGCCGCAATGAGCTGACCAATGTCCCGCAAGGCATCTGATGGCCCTTGCGGGAGTGTCGAGAATGACCTCGTTGTCATTGTTTCGTGTGTGTTGCTCGCGTGGCGGGTGGGTGTACCCAGGCGGGTGCCCGGGACCACAAGTTGCAACAATGGATCCAACTATCTCATGGCTGAACAGTTGGCATCAAAGGCGATGTGCGACAACCACGGAAGGTGTTCCGCACCACTAAGCGTCCAATGGAGACACAGCTTGCTACTTTCTCGTAAGTGTCTGGGCTGGAAAACACTCGCACAGCTTAAGTGTGTGTCACGACACTTCGCGAATATATCCAGTTCACTTTCGCTAACAGAGGGCGTTCATCGTCCAAACCAAAGGTCGTAGAACTTACAGATTAATGCTACACATATAATGTTCTTGGTCTGGCGCAAGTGTTTGTTTTGATGCATGTCGTGCACACGGACGACAATGTGCTGTGGCTGTCGTTTGGCGTCACTCACATGTTGGCAAGAAAGGGGAAGATGCCTCTGTTCAGTGTCCACATCAGCAGTGAGCCATTGCCACGGACTCGGTGAGGGCGTTCCGCAACTGTTAATTTGAAACAATCCAAAATAACGGCTCAAAATACCCCCACCGGCCAATTCATTGTGACGACCGCACGCATTCTCAAATTCGTGGGTAAATTTGCCGCAGTTTTCAGACTCGGATTCAATTCATTCAAACTTCCCGCCATTCCCGAGGTCAGTACATTTCCATGGTGACGCCAGCCGGTCGACAAATTAATGTGACGTCGTCAAACAAACTGTCCCTATTTACTACAAAATCTCAATTTAAGGAATATAGACACAAAAGTTTGCTTTTACAAAATTGCCGCGAAAATCCGGCGGGGAACTGAACGCAAGCGAGTGAGATTGCAAAGTTCACAACACAGATTTACGAATAAAAAAACGACAAACAGCGCAAGTTAGCCGCGGCGTGACTGGTGAGTCTGCGCGTAATGCTGCTGTTGTTGCTGCTGCTGCTGTAGGGTCATGAACTCCTCTCCCATAACACGCGTCGGGGGGACACGGAGATCCTGATTCACTTTTGATGTCATGTACTGGCTCAGAAGAGTGCGAAGCTCGTCGTTCTGAGTGCGCAGTGAGTCGGTCTCGTTGATGAGCTCCCATCGCTGCGACAAAAGCGAGTTGTACTTTTCCAGACCGTCCAGCATACCCGCCCAGATGCGCGACTCAGTCGGCGAGATGATATTCACGAGCCTGTCCCAATACTCGTTCTCGTCGGCAGCACCTGAAATACAACACATATACGCACATATCAGATGAGCAACATAAAGGATCCATTACACGCGAGGCAAATGCATTTGTCGGGAAAAGCGGCAGATGACCAACCAAATAAGGCATCATGCGACACACATCAAGCACTCACCGACAACCTCCGAAGAATCTCCACGCTGTGTCCTGTTTGTCGCATGAGCGGCACTTGTTCCATGTGCCTGCACAAAAGCCCTCAGCGCACGCACGACGTCGTTGGGATGAATTAGTTGTGGAAGCCCTCGGTTGTCCTCGGTCGAGTCGGATCGCTTTCCAGTCATGATGTTATTGGCGCGCGCAATTGCGGCGGCGGCCTCATCCATCTCGTCGTCTTCTGTCTCGTCACGCGTGATGATAAAGTAGCTCGCGAGCTTGTGAATATCTTCTTCGGTATGAATGGAAAGTGCCTGCGGAGAAAATAAACCAGATAATGACAATTTAAATCTCAATACATGCACAAAAAGATAAGACGGCCAAACCAGAGGACGCGCACAAACAGGAACAAAAAGTAGTTTGGGGTAACAGTGCAAAAACGAACCTTGAAAATAGAATCGAGCTTCATCAGTGACTGCTCGCCCTTGTCCAGCGGTGCCAGCAGCCTCGTCAACTTCTCTTCCACCAAAAATCCAGTCTCGTCACACAACAACTCGAGAATGCGTTTGATCGTTCCCGGGGACAACGCCTCGCCGTTACCGCCCGTGCCCACTGTCACGTTCACCGACGTGTCATTGTGGTCACTGTGCACAGACTCGGCGTACCCGCCCTGTCCGTCAGCACCGCGCGATGTCCCCGGCGGTGCAGCGGTTCCTCCGAGCACATGCCCATCGCCACCCCTCCCTTCGGCATTATGGCCATGCGACGGCGCAGAGTCGTGCGACGGGACGAACGCAGGATCGAACACACGCTCCGACGGCGGACGCCACCTCAACCCCAGCTGTTGCTCAGTGAGTACCTTATCCGCCTCCAACACTCGTTGCACAAGCTCGAGCACTTGCTCTTGGTTCATCGCCCACAGCTCGCTGTACTTTTCGCCGTCGGCCGATTCAAAGTGGCGAAACTTCTTTTGCAACTCTTTAAACTGCTCAGTAATGCGAGCGTAATCGTCCGTCAGCTGCATGTTTTCCTCCCGGTACGTGCGTTCCTGCTTGGCGTATTTGGCACGGAGGTTGTTGAGGACATCTGTCATGCGGGTGATCTTGCGCTTTTGTTGTGTGATCGTGATCTGGTTTTCGTCGTCGCGCTTCTTCAACACCTGGAAGTTGTACTCGAGCTTCTCGCTGTTGAGTTGGTACGTCGCCTTCATTGCCTGCAACTGTTGCTCGAGTACCTGTGGGGTAGGAAGGGAGGCAACAACAAAAATGTGGCAATGCAAATGAGAAGATGCTCAAATAGGCGGCCACACTTTATCAACAAAACACGGCATATTTTGAACTTATTACAATTAAAGGCGTACCTGCACATCCGTCTCGAGCTTGATCTTGATCATATTATACTCCTCTGCATCGTTCACCCGCAGCTGCTCGAGTGCGCTCTCGTTCTCCTCTACGCGCTTTTCCCGCGTCTCCATAAATTCCTGCTCCTTGTCCCGCCTCTGCTTCATCAGAGCCTCGATCTCCTTCCGATTCGACTCCATCAACGATATGCGCTCCTCAAGGAACGACTTTTCAATCTCCGTGAGCTCCTCGCGATATGCACGCTGCAGTTCCTTAATCTGCTTGTCCATGCGCTCGAGGAGGAGATCAATATCATCGGCCTGTCGCTTGAGGTCCTTGACGTATTCATCGTCCTTCGATTTGAGCTCGTGTTGAAACTCTTGAATGAGCTTGTTTTTGCTCTCGATGATGCTATCGCAAAGGCTTTGTTGCTCCGTCATCATCTGCATACAGAAAAAAAAACATATCTTCAATATGCGTGCTGCCAACAGCCCCCACAATCATAGCATTCAACTTCACTCACTATAAATAATATCGCCCAATCAGTCTCACAACACAGTCCAAACACCAACCTCGTTCAGCTCCTGCGGGATTTCTTTTGCCAGCGGTGTTGCCCACTTTTGCGTCATCTCGTTGCACTTTTCGGCGCTCACTTTAATCTCCTCCTCGAGACGCGCGCGTCTTGTCTCCAGTTTCTTCTCTTCCTCATGACGGCGAGCGCTCTCCCTCGCATCGCCGGCGACACGCACGTTTGTAATGAGTTCGGTGCCATAGCTACGCAGCTTATCAACACGCTGCTTGGACTGTGCAATCTGTGACTTCGATTTCCCGGGGTCCTTGAGGTCTTCGTTTTTCTTCCGCCGTATGTTTGTTTCTTCATCGTTTGATTGACTCTCCTGCTGCGACCGCAGGCGTGCTTCAATGCGTGTGCGCCGCGCAGCAATGCGCTCCTCGCGACTTTGCGAGTCGAGCGAAGACTCCACCACCACCTCCGACATGATCGCAACGGCCGCTGTAGCGGACAGTTACGACAATGTCGCTCCCTTTTCAATGATGAAAGTTTGTCGACGCTGTCAACAGACGGGTCGATGCACTCTGGTAAAACGATTGCCAGTTCCAATCAGAATGCCTCGTAACTGGCCACGCGCAATTAAAACAGACGCCCTACTCGTCTCTATACTTTGTTGCAGCTTTGTGGTATTCTTGTTTGTTGTGCCTGTGCGTTTTATGAAACAACATGAGCAACAGGGGAGAAGGACTG
This sequence comes from Pigoraptor chileana, assembly GCA_943704495.1. Taxonomy (NCBI): domain Eukaryota; class Filasterea; order Ministeriida; family Capsasporidae; genus Pigoraptor; species Pigoraptor chileana. The sequence goes on along the minus strand of CALSCR010003775.1, from coordinate 10,404 downwards.
CCTGACCTGAGACTGAAGTCGTGACTTTTTGGTTGCTATGGTCGCGGGCGATTGGTACTATATACCCATATTAGGAATTAGTGGAAATAGATAACCTGATCGAGTACCATTCGTGTCAATGTATCCATAATAGGCATTGAAGCGCTCGGTTGCCTTAGGATCAGTGATCACGTGCCCTCAGCAGGGCCTGCGTCCCGACCGCTGCACCGTGGGGCAGGATTACTGCATCGGGCGTTTGAACTATAAGAAGCACCAAAAATGTGAGCTATCCCTAGAGATGCAAGTAGGTCGAGTGCTTCGAATTCTAACAACATTCTCGAATACGGTCATCAAACTTGCTGTTGGCAAAGCAACCATGTCGCGCAAAACGCTCGTCCTGTTCGACGTTGATGGGACTCTCACTGCCCCTCGCAAGGTGGAGAGTTTATGTCTCTTGGATGTATGCGCACATCGCTGATACTTGTAGAATGGCGACCCATATCATCCGGCTGATGGCATGTTTGCTGCCTGGTACGTTGCATTGTACGCAGGTAATCACCCCCGAAATGCACGCTTTTGTGCGCAAGCTGCGAGAAAAAGTGACTGTCGGCCTTGTCGGCGGATCAGACCACGTCAAGATCCAGGAACAAATGGGAAGCAGCGATGGTGAGTCTCGGCGTCATTTCAATGGTGATTGGTCAGTTGTATGATGTTGTATGATGCGCAACTCACCTTATTTTTCTTGGCGGATGCAGTTAACCACGAATTCGATTTTGTGTTCTCCGAGAATGGTCTCGTCGCATACAAAGCAGGAAATCTTATCGGCCGAGCGGTGAGTAATTAGCCATTGTTTGCCATCTTTGTGCATCTATTGGTTGAAATATTCCGAAACTGCTCAATTTTTGGCACTCACATATGCATGTTCCAAACTCTCTCGCTCATAACTATGCAGAGTATCAAAGATCATCTTGGCGAAGAGAAGCTGTCGCGCTTTATCAACTTTGTACTCGTCTACCTGGGCACTCACGTGAACATTCCAAAGAAGCGGTATGTAACATCAGAATGGTAAATAGATTAAGACCTGCCCGGGCTGCTAACACTCATCGCCCTAATCATGCTTGGATTTCCTCAATGCTCGCCAATGCACACGCACACACGCACACACACACAGTGGCACTTTCGTGGAGTTTCGAAACGGAATGTTGAACATCTGCCCCATCGGACGCAACTGCAACCAGGAAGAGCGTGATGAGTTTGAGCAGTATGACAAAATCCACAATGTGAGGTCGACAATGGTCGATGTACTCCGGAAGGAATTTTCTGATACCGATCTTCAGTACTCGATCGGAGGACAGATTAGCTTTGATGTTTTTCCGAAGGGCTGGGACAAAACCTTTTGCTTGCGGCACGTGGAGAAGGAAGGCTTTGAGGCGATCCACTTCTTTGGCGACAAGACGATGAAGGTACATGCCTATGTCACATGTAGTTCATTGCCCATTGTAAGACTCTTACGAGTGTGTGTCTTTTTTGTGGTGATACCAGCGCTACCCGTGATTCTGTCGCTTTATCTCTGTGCTTTGTATCGTGCATTTTAAAGAATTTCATTCTGTGTTTCTGTTCTGCAATCACATATGCGACACACTAAAATGCCGCTTCGAATCAAAACTGGTCTGTTTTGACAGGGCGGCAACGATCACGAGATCTTTGAAGACCCTCGAACAATCGGACACACCGTCACCAGTCCCGATGACACGCGTGCCCAGCTCACAAAGCTGTTCTTGGAAAACTAGGCCCGTTTGCGCCTATTTGCAATGTATCCGATGCTAAAGAATGTGTAGTCGCAACGATCAGGCTCATTTTTGAAAGGAACCGAGAGAGAAAAGCGAGAGAATGGATAGTTCATCTTTGGGCAGTCGACAACCAAGTGCCATAGGCACACCAACAAACAACGCACACATATATACACACATTGTGCATATCACCCCACACATCACAAACTATCTCCGACAAAGACCTTTCGCTCGCCCTCGGGTATGAGCGACCAATTCGGCGATGCCTCGTCTGGTTTCAGCCACTTGAAGTCGTCGATATCGTTCCAGTTGTTGTGGTGTCGGTCCAAACGTGATGCCTGGCAGCGTGCATGTGGAAGATACGTTTTGTATTGTATTATTTATGTTTGTGTATGTTGGGGGAATGTCGGCCCGGAAAATCACAGCAAGAGGCGATTGATGGATGTAATAGCCAGTGTAGCACGCCGCATTCAGCTCTCCGTTGCTATTGATTATGGCCACGCCACCCACGAACTCATTACAACCACAGACGGATGCGGAATATTTACCTCAAACTGAGACTCGAACTCGGGGTATGTCCACGCATACGGTCCGAAGCGCACGTCCCGACAGTCTTCAATGATTGCCCTCGTTGCAACGTGTATAAGAAAGTCACACTTGACCGTTGTGTGTATGCGCAGCTACGCGTTTTACGCATCCGATTGAAGCCAAAGCTTTAGACCAGATGCATCAAAACAATGATGCTTATAAAGTGTGCCAGTGCCCCTCACATAACAATAATAATACAATAGTGTGATTATCGATACAGAAGCACACACAAGCACATTTATGTTCATAACCCACCTGATGACATGCCACCACAAAGGTCGTGTTCGTGCAGCTGTCAATGAACACAGAGCCGGCCACAGGTCCGAGTAGCACCACACAATTATCCAAGCGGTCAATGTGAATGGCGCTTGCGAGATCCATAACGACAACCTTGCAATCTGTCAAGTGCGACAGCGCAAAATCGGATCCCGCAAGTTCACCCGGCCGCTTAATGAGCGTCGCATCACTCGTTCTGGAAAATCCGGGCAAGTCCATGCTGAACTTAGCACGTGGCGCTTCCACAGGCTGCGAATCAGGCTGCACGGCGCGCGGTGTGTCTGACGCTTTCCGTGTCTTAAAGGCAAACTTTTTCTTGGGAGCCAGCTCTTCTCTTCGAGCGGCAAGGTCGGCTTGCAGAGAAATGATTTGCTGATGTTGGATGAGGTTGAGATTGGGCAGTACATGTAACTCCTCATAAGTGAGTAATTCTAGTGAGTAATTCGTCATAGGTGTGGTGCATCATCCTCGTTATTGTTGTAGGGAAGGGAAAGCAGGCAAGCGTAAACCGACCATACATACCTCTTGAGAGCTGCGAATATCAAATGTAGGAAGGAACAACGTTGACTCTGCGAGAAACTGTTGCAAGTTCTGAATCTTCGCCGAAGTTAAATCGAGATCATCAGTGATGGAAGCGCTTCCCGCGACCAAAGCTGCCAACGTTGACATGATCTCTGCGAGCGAATCAGGAACAACCACATTGGCTTCACGAAAGCTGACCGAATGGAAGCTTATATCATTCAAAAGAAGGATGCAGCATACAGCATCGAGATTGTCAAAAACGCACCTTCTTTTGCCTTTGTAAAGTTTGTGCGAAAGAAGTCAGCGGATTCACTCGGCGGTGCATCAGCCTGCTTTTCTTGCCTGCGACGGTCGCGATCCGCCTGCCTCTCCTCCTCTCGCTTCTGCAGCCGCGACGGCAACGCCGCAGTCGAAGAAAGTGTTTCTGCCATATCCAGACGCTCAGTTGTCTTATAAACTCACAGAATTGTGGAATTCACGCCCACAGTTTGTTCCTCGTTTGACAGTTATCTTACGGCGTCGCGCGTTTGTACAAGTTTTTTTTTGTACAAAAAATTGCTCAGAGCACGGGGGGCCGGAGTTTGGAATGTGATCACGTGATATATCACGTGATAGAATTGGTTCGTGTCCCCCGGATGTACCCATCTGTTCAGGGACACAGTTTTCGCATTCCTCTCAGAGTTTTGCGCGCAAAGGAAGATCGAATCGCGACGGTATAACTATTTTCACAACCCGATTCAAAAACACATACTGCATAAAATTGAACACGGTATTCGAAATCATCTTTAAGGAAAAGTTCTTTGTGTTTATTATTTCTCGAGAAATATGGCGTCGTCCCAACAGGAGGGGCCCACCGAGGCCCAAATTGTCAATTTCTTTAATCAGCTGCGCGGAGAACAGAAGGGCATCATGGAAAAGGTTGCCGAGCTTGAGCAGGAAAAGACAGAGCACAAGTGCGTATGCAGTTGTACGCCTATTGCATGACATACTGTTTTTGTTTTTTTGAGTGATCTATTTTTCCTTCTGCCGGACATGTTTAACTAATTGAGTTGCAACTTTATTTTCTAATACGTATGATTCATTCGCGCTTTCTTTCGACACACCAGTCTCGTTATTGAAGCAATCAAGGATCTTGATCCCAAACGAAAATGCTTTCGTATGATTGGAGGCGTGCTTGTGGAGCGAACAGTTGCCGAGGTGTTGCCAGCCCTCATTGTCACTCGTGATGGGGTGAGTGATGGATCGGCGCTTCAATCTGTCAATGTGTCGTGATATCTGCTTTCACGTGCAGATCGTGGCGTCGTGTTTTTGTAAACTTTCGAATGTCCGTACTTGTGAACACCGTGGTACTATCTTCGAGTAGCGCTGTGTGTTTATTTGGAAATGCAATCCATTCTTCATGGAAATTGGTGTGTGTTTTTTGTTGTTGCATTATATGAACTATCATTGCCTTGATATAACTCCTATCTTGAGTGGCTTGGATTTGATGTGCTTCTTTCAAGGCTTTTGTAGTGCAGAAGTCTGTACGTCTTGCTGGTATTCTCTTACATTGGTTTTTGGACAATGGGGCTATCATGCCACTTGTTGCTTTTTCGTTTATTCTCTATATGCTATGGCCATGTGACCGAGATGGCATTTGTTTGTGGCAGACTGTAGTTTTCATACAAAAACACACACAAATTGAAATTTTTGCCTGGCGGTATGCAAAGGCGTTGATATTGTATGTGTGGTGTTCGTGTTGTTGATGGTGCGTGTGATCCTTTTGTTTTGTCGAATGATGCCATTGCGATTTTTATGGATCTGTGTTTTTTGTTTGGAAAGAAGCTACTTTCCTATTTGCACATACATTTTTGGTCATAGTACACTTCATGCAATCAAGTTTAATGGTACAGTGTGCTGTGTTGTGCTGGGCTTAGCTGTTGCCGGTGTATATGTGGTGTTGTTTCGGTGGTGTGTCCATGTCTGCTGTTCCCACCACTATTCTCGCCCATGCTCCCTTATTCTAGTCCTTATTTATTGTTTGCCTGCTGTGTTTAATTGGTTACGCGATATTGTGCGCGGTGTGTTTGCGGGGGGGGGGGGGGGGGGACTGCCAAATTGGGCCTCTATGTATGCATATCGTGATCACGCATTTAACACAAATATGTCATATGCCATCGCACTTCATGTTGTTGCTCTTCATCTTGCTATTTAATCCGTAAATAACACGAATTCCCCTTGTGTGTTGTGTTTGTTTTTGTGCCTGCTCTTTTTATTCTTTAATAGCTCGATAACATTATCAAGACTCTGAATGAGAAGCTCGTCGCCAAGGGCAACGAGATCAATGCCTTCCGCCAGAGGTTCAATATTCGCGTTCGGGGCGAGGGTGGCGAGAAGGAGTCTGAGGGAAAGGCGATCCAGAACCAGGGCGTTCTCGCCTGAGACTGTTCTTTTGATTTGTTGCTGTTGTTCTTGTTGTTCTGACCATCCCAGTCCTCGATGCTTTCTTCTGTTGGGCAAATAGTATAAACACATACAAAGAAAAGGATCATAAATTTTTATTTGCTTATGCAAAAGATCAACCAGGGTCCTCAGTTACCCCCGGATTATTAAGAATAATAAGACTTTTGGTTTCGTGTTCGATTGCCTGGGCACGTGAGGTTGTCATGTGATACTTTACTCGGCGGATTTAATTTGAAATTCTTTGGTGAAATCGTGGTTGAAACTATTGCCCTTTTCAATTCATAGTTCAATACTTCTCAATAATTACTTACACAATGATTTCAATTCAATTTCGATTGAGAACTTAACGCAATATTAAGACTAAGCGTGAAATATGCCCACTCAGTAGGAAAAAAGGACGAACCCCTTGTGACTCGGGCTATTTATATCGCCCCATACATTGGCCATCCAACACCGCCGTTTTTGCAAACTGCAACAGGGCATATGCCCTTATTTTCCAGGCTGACGGCAGCAAATAAGAAGTTGAATTAAAAGATATCAACATCAAAGAAAGCAAAGAACACAAAAGCACAGCGAGCAGTGCCTTTCGTTTTTTTCTTGGGCATCCGACGTCCACTTGTTCGTCGTCGCCAGCCGCAAATTAGAATGCTTGGTGACAAACTGAAGAGTGTTAGGGGACGCATTCGCATCCACGTCCCCTATGCCTATGGGAGCATACGGCTCGAACACCTTGAGAGCCTTCGTCCGCACATCCCCGCGTTCATCAAGGCCTCAGCACCTTTTGGTCTCCTGGTTGCACTCTTCCATATCTTTTTGGGCATCCTTGGATGGCAACTGTCACTTCTTGCCACCGCCGCCAAAGCTCTACGGCAGGCCTACGTGAATGCCTTTGGTCCCTCGGTCGAGGTGCTCTCTCTCGAGGAGATCGTCAGGTGAGTTAAAAATGCATGTGCCATTCGTTTTTTAGTGCAAGGCCTGATTATGGGAAGCATGCACAACTCACAACCGCACTTCACACCGCACCGCAGGGCGTCGGGGTATGCGTGCGAATCCCACCAGGTTACAACCAAGGATGGCTACATTCTCACTGTCTTCCGTATCGGCCGCCAATGCTCTTCCGCCGATAGTGGGTGATGCGAGAGAACAATATATATTCGCGTATCTTGGAATCCACGTTGCATTTGCGCCTTGTACTGACAACACTTCCCTCCTGTCAATATATGTTACACTTACTCAGTGCCGAGCCGCCGTGGCGCGCCTGTGCTCATGATGCACGGTCTTGTCGATTGCGCATTCACTTGGCTGATCAACGGACCTGGAAAGAGCTTGGCGTATCTGCTCGTCGATCAGGGGTTGGTACCTGCCTTTGATTGAAAACTTGTGAGCTGCACCGCTTTTCCGCGTCCTCATCCATGTGGAGGTGTATGTGACATAAGCATGACTGTTTATTGATGAGCTCGCCCTTGCTATTGGCTGTGGGCAGTTATGATGTTTGGCTCGGCAACAACCGTGGCACACGCTATTCAACACGGCACGTGTACCTCGCGCACTCGGACAATGACTTTTGGTGAGTTGGAGACTCTGCCTTATGTGTCTGAATTGGTGGCAGCGCCCTTCCCGCATTTGTAGCAAGGCATTTCGGCGTGCAGATCCGGGTGATGTTCATACCACTGCTGCCTTTCTAGTTGACTCCACAATGCACAAACGGCATGCATTCTTATCAACTCCAACTTCATTAACAATCTCAACCCAAAAACAAAACAACAAAATCGGATCGCAGGAAGTACACATGGGACGACATGGCACGCCGTGACTTCCCTGATACTATTGACCATGTGATTAAGACAACGGGATATTCAAAGATCGGCTATGTCGGCCACAGTGAGGGAACAATTCAGGCCTTTGCGTCGTTCTGCCTCGATCCGACCATTGCCGACAAGCTGTATGGATTCATTGGACTTGGCCCAGTTGCCACCGTTGGACACGTATCTGCCACATGTGTCACTCACACACACACTCTCTCTCTCCACACACACACACACTCTCTCTCGCTCTCTTGTGGAGTCCATGGGCACAGCGCCTATGACACTGACTTGAATCCTACATCTCTCTCGCTCTCTCTCTGTCCTGTAAACACAATCAGTCACACTCACACACCACTCTCCACACTCACACACACACACACATACACACACACACGCAATCTCTCTTTTTTCCCCTCTCTCTCTGTTGTGGAGTCCATGGGCATAGCGCCTAAGACACCGACTTGAATCCTACATCTCTCTCTCTCTTTGTTGCGGAGTAAGGCTTTGTGGGGTTTTATGGCTCAATGGGCAGTACACTGACTTGAATCCTACATCTCTCTCTCACTCACACTCTGTTGTGAAGTCCATGGGCACCTAAGACACTGACTTGAATCATATATATCTCTCTCACTCTGTGGCTCAATTGCTCGCATACCCACACCCCCGCCCATTCTCTCTGTCCAGACGCGTGCCAAAAAAGCTCAAAAGCCCCGAAGGCCGCCCGCAGCACCAATATGTGGACGGCCTCACTGAGATTGAAGTTCGTAGCACTGCCGAGGCGTGCGCTCTCTTGTCACGTGGCCAGCGGAGCAGACAGGTGGCATCGACGGGGTCCAACGCGGAAAGCAGCCGCAGCCACGCCGTGTTTGCCGTGCGGGTTGTTCGCGCGCCACTCGACGGGGACGGTGAAGGCGTGTTGGGAGACCCAAAGTACGTCCACACGTCGCGCCTGGCACTCGTAGATTTGGCGGGATCCGAGCGCAACAGAAAGACGGGGAGCAGCGGCGAGCGGCAAACTGAGGCGAACAGCATCAACCAATCGATGCTGGCCCTGTCCAACTGCATGCGGGCGCTCCGCAGCATCCAGTCTGGCAAGAAGGGTGTGTTTATGCCTTTCAGGGACTCGCTGCTCACAACCCTCTTCCGCCGGCACTTTGAGGGCGAGGGCCGCGTCGCCGTCATTGTTTGTGCGAATCCATGCGCGTCCGACCACAGCGAGACGGTGCATGCGCTCGGCTTCTCGGATGTGGTGCAGAGCCTGTCGACGGCGACGCCAAAGCCAAAAGTGCGCACGGTGGCGCTCGCGGCGGGACGCGGGCGTGCACGGAAGATGATACGCAAGGCGCAAAAGACGGTGGACGACGACGGCGACATCGCCTCATCAGGTGGGCGGTGTTGGATGTTCGCTGTGGTATTCATCTGTTAGCGATCTGCATCCATTTTTGGAAGTTTACGGATTCTGATTTGGATGGGGCTTTTCTTTCGTGTGGTGCTGTGTGCATGTGTGTGTGTGTGTGCGTGTGTGTGTCGCGCGGGTGCGGTGTGCATGCGACGGGCAGGTGAAAGCAGCGGCGACGAGGAGGGCGAGACGGAGCTTCAGAGAATTGACGTCGACATACCCGATGCACGTGATGTGGACGGCGATGCCCTTGGCCTTCTTGACGCCATGGACGGAGACGAGGGCGAGGGATCGCTTTTCGAGGGTCTGGGTCCCGAGGCAGCGTCAATGGTCATTCGCCGCATGGAGAACGCGGTATGTGTGTGCTGTTGATTTTTGTCGTCTTATTTGTGCCGTGCACTGTGATTTGGTCATTTTGCCACCCGCGTGAATGTATCGCCCGCTGATGCCTTGTGCCGCCGCACCGCAACGCCATCTCCGCAGCCTTACAGCGACGAAGAGCTGATTGCGATGGGATCAAAAGAAATACAAAAGTACATTGCGTTTATGAATTCTGTTCAGGAGAAACGCATACGGAAGCAGGCCGCCGACCTTGCGACAAAGGGTGGGTAGATGGCGCGCTGTTTATCTCTGTATATCTCACTTCTTGTCGCCCAGCACGTTTGTGTGATTTATAGATACGGTGACAGATCTTACGCTTCCCGCATACGTCTACGCACGACGCAAATTTACCGCACATGCGTGCACACAAACAACGGACACACACATGTATATACGCTAACTCACACGAACACACACGAACACACACACACACAAACACCAGAAAAAAGCACACCTGTTTATACTTTGATGATGCACTACAATTAGAATGGACACTTACAATAGCGAAATGTGCTCACGTGAGAATATGTCCATGGAATTGTGGTGTGTGCAGAGGATCGGTTCAAGAAGCGTCTTACTGAGTACTCGCATGAAATGGATCAGCTCAAGTCGATTGCGCGCGAGCACGAGGCGCTGCAGCAGGCATCCAAGGTCGAGAGGGACCGCCATCGCGCAGAAATAGAGGCAATGGACGACATGGTACGTCATCGCCAGCGTCATTTTGTGCTGACGTGTGCTGCAGTGCACGTGTGAAATTTAACAATGGGCTGTATTCATAGTGTGGATCATTTGGATCGCGTGTGTACATTATTGGCATTTGGATTGAATGTGCACGGGTGTATGTGGGCGTGCGACGGACTGTCCACAACCGATTGGGCCTGATTGAGCCACGTGACCACTCTCCCTTTTAGAGCACCCACACTGCGCCTCAACGCCACACATCATGCAACATCACTCACCATACAACACAACATAACACAACACAACACAACACAACACAACATAACGCAAACGCGAAATAATCACATTCACTCTTTATAGCTGATATCTGTACGCGAGTCGCTTGCCGCAAAAGACGAGGCCATTCGCAAGCATAATTCGATTGTAAGCGCACTGCAAGACGACATACTGAAATTGAAGGAGAAGGTACTATGGGTGGCCATGATCACGCTCCCTTGCCTTCCATACTGGGAATGTAGAGCGCACACAGCCTCCCCCCCCC
>CALSCR010003774.1:0-12561 GCA_943704495.1 Pigoraptor chileana | reverse complement strand
CCCCTTTCTTCGCCTCCCAGTTCCAACGCCGTCGGGGATGATGGAGACCTCTTTTTTTGACTTTGCAACATACTTGACTGAGGACTTGCAGCCACCCGTGCCCCCCACGCCCGTTACGCCAGGTGGGTAAGGCAGACCGATCTAGTGATCTGCTCACTGACCAGCGGGACCTACTTTTATCGCACGTCGTTCGTGTTCGCTCATTCTTCAACTGAATGTGGACAATGCGAGATTGGCGGGCATTCTCCTGACCCAATTGACCTGAGATTATTTGTTATTACGCCTATTTTATTTTATATTCCTTGTGCGTCATGTCAATGTATGTTGTGCAGATGTCTCCACAGACAAGACCATTGTGACATGGGGCTGTTATGCCCCTTCCGAATTCGACGAGATCGAACCTTTCTCCGGCAAATTGCCGAGAGCCACTGATCGTCTCAATGATGACGTCCCTCTGATTCAGAGCGCGCAAAAGGTTACATTTGGTGGTGGGTGTGATTGCTCCGAACCACATTCAACTCTTGCACTATCTCGGCTGATTCTTAATCCATGGCGTGCTCAACTTGAAATATCTGTGCAGGTGTGGAGCCCCACGTGCTGTTTTTCAATCCACCGGTGTCCGCCAGCACTCATATGCCGACCATTGCCGTCACTCTCCTGGGGGAGGACAGCCGTGCATTCACTGCCCGCGGCTTTGACCAGTTAACGGGTCGTCCGGTGGTGATGCCCGCGCTTGCTACAATATTGAGTGCCGAAATAGAGTCGCTGAGCCCGACGCCTCGATCCCTCATTGTGGCCCGCAACTCGAACGCTGTTCATTTCAACCTTGACGACTGCAAGCAGACGCCCTCGGTTTGCAAACAGTTTCCCTCGGCGGTAACCGTTGGTGTCGTGCCATCGAGTGTCACGTGGATCTGCGAGGAGACCGGACCATCGAAGACCCGGAAAATTGGAACATCAACCGTTCCTACATCGGCACTTGGCATCGGCGTCGATTTTAGGACGAGCATGATTGGTGCCGCGGTTGGAAGTGGGTCCTTGAAACGCAAGAATTCATTTTAGTTTGCATTTGAATTGTAGCTGACTGCCGCAATTTTCTTCGCATTCCTTGTTCCTTTGCATGCGTCCCGCGGCAGGCTGGCAGTTTCTTCAGGGCGCTGGATTAGATAGCCTGGACGGCACCATTCACGTGCATCTCGAACCAGGCGCCTCGCTACAGTACCCGCTCAAGGCGAAAGCGCACGGGACTTTGCTTGTCGATGGCGTTCGTATTTACTCATCGTCAGTGCCACAAGTCGAGATTGTTTTCCATGATGCGCGTGCAAGCACTGCCGGTGTGGCATCGACTGTGACTCTCAAGACGGAGAGCGTGGATTCTGTTGTGCTCAACGATGGGGCACCCGGTAACAACCTCTACGAGTGGTCATCATTTGTCGTGGCCGATGCAAGCAACCTCACCGTCACGAATGCAGCCACATCGCCAGTTTCATTTCAACTTATGCTCCGTGGTGAAGGTACGCAGTTGCAGGCGTTTACTACATGTGTGCATCCTTGCCAACCTGCATTCCGAGTGGCCGATTTCTCACTACTAACTCAATCGTGATGTTACGCGTGTGCTTGTTAACACAGTGACTGAGACCTGCCATATGGCCGTAGCCTTTGACGTCGCGGGCTTTGATGAGGAGCGTTTTGACGACGGATACCTCGCGATTCAAAACGTAACAATCGTACTGCCATTTGTGCAAATGTCGCAACAAGCACCGCTGCCGACGCTTCCAACCATGCTCGTCGCCCGCGACTATACAGGCCTTGTCGGGAGCCAGTTTGGGGGCGATGTAATAGTTGACATTGCGAGCGTGTTCGGACACGGCATCGCCAACAAGATGGGTAATCGATTCTGCGAGCTGAAACGCAACGACACACTAGCGGCGTACGTGTGCGATTTGGCGGCATCGACAGATCTCTCTGATACCATCAAGACATGGATGCGCGGGGCCCAGGCGCGCGTCATTTTCTCGCCAGCAGCCTTCCAGATGAACAAGAATGTCCAGATCCCTGATCTGGCAACGGCCGAGGGCGTTCTCTGGAGCGGCGAGAGAGACCTCTGGTCTAAACTGACACTAACCATTCACTACGAAGGTACTAGTCATTTCTCTGTTTTGTATCATGACCTAAAGTGTTGGTGCGCCGGTGGCTCAGGTTTAATTAACAAACCATTGCGCTGGCTTGACACGTGAGATTTGCAGTTTACCGCTGGGTCGTGGCCTTAGACTGGGCGCCGGCATGTCCGACAACGAAAACTCAGGCGAGGATCGTACTTTGCGTGAATCGGGCCAATTCGAGTGTCGATCCGACGAACTGCTCGCCTCTACACCAACCGGCAGATATTCAGAGTTGCGGAGCCGATGCCGCATTGCCGCAGTTTGTGTGGCACAGCCTTTGCCACTGTCCTTGTGCTGCTGATGGATGCGGCACCGTGGTGGATGCCCCAATGGTATTCTGCATAAACTCGGCCATCAACACAACGGTCGACGAGGGACTCTGTTCCGGCGTGGAAAGGTCGGGCCTTGTTACGTGCGGGAAGCAGTGCAACTGCGATGCTGGCTGCTCCGGTTGCTGGTCTGCTCTGCCGATTGCGAGCGATGCCGGTCAGTGCACAAAAGATGCTGGTTCGTCGGTGACGGCCTACTCTCGGGAGCAGAATGTGACGTGCAATCTCTGTAAGGGGCCGTCGGTCGTGTTCAAAAACGTCGACAAGTCATACTGCCAAGCGCCCGCCCTGCCAACTCACGTGCCGTGCTCGCCAACTGATGTCCTGCCAGTCGGGGCCGTCTGGGACGAGCTTCAGTCTTTGCGTATTGTGCAGATTTCGTCAGAACGCTCGACAATGGATATGGAGATCGTGCTCGGCGTGCCGGCCGTGGCAGCAAGGCAGGCACTCGCAGAGGCAGAGGCGGCGCTTGCAGAGGCGCAACTTCGGGTTCTCTCGTCAAATGCGTCAATGTCGATGAAAGTGCCAGTAGCTGAAGCCGAAGCAGCGCTTATGACCGCGAAGGTGGAGACTTTGCGACAATCCGAGATACTTCGCACCGGTCTGGTCCAGCAATCGATCGTAGCGGAACTGGCAGAGGCAAAGACGCGAGAGCGGCAAGCGCTGGCGGGGCTCGTTGAACCGCTCGCCGGGAAGACGCTCTCCCGCATTGAAGTTCTCGGCGCTGGGTACAACCTTGTGCGTGCGAATCCCCATTGCGTGGACGATCCGTTTGGCATGAGGGGCATTGTTCCACTTGTCGACCTTTCATACACGTCGATGACGCTGGTCGGTAACAAGTTCTTGCCGGACGGCGTACATGCAACCGAATTGTCAACGGCGGACTTCAACTCGGACATGGAAATCCTGACAAGCGAGTCAGAACTGCGCGAGTCAGCAAAGCTCGGGATCAAATTTTCGGTTGAAGAGGATTCGGCCGAGGAATTGGCGTCTCAGAAGACTGCCTTCAGCTTGAACTCGGAGTTTTCGACGGAATCCCAGAAGATGCGGTCATCGAAGGATGTCTTTGTCAGGAACAAAGTGACGATGACTGTCGCGCGCATGAACCTCCTCCCCAACTTTGCCAACATTGCGCGGCCAAGCGCCGCTCTGTTCGACTATTGGAGGAGCATCGTGATTGATGACGACTGCTGCTTATCCGACAGCCCCACCGACTGCAACAGCAACTGCAATGCCCTTGAGAGGATGCCGGACGTCTTTGGCACCCATCTGATGAAGGCAGTGACGTTGGGCTGCATTGGCATGCAGCAGCTGCAGCTCAACATTGTCGAGGTGAAATCGTTGGTTGAAAATGACCAGAGCACCGACGCAACGGCCTCGTCGGAAATGACGGAAGGAAAGCCTAGCGCAGGCCTCGGGGCGACGACAAAGGTATCGTCTGAGGTGAGCGTTGCGCTCAAGAAGGCGATGCAGTCGGCATCGTCCTCATCCAGCCAGAAGATCCAGGAAAAATACCTGGGTGGCACCCCACAGCCTGGAGGTTTCTTTGAGGACGGCCAAGTTAACAACAACGCGCTCAAGCTTTACGCCGGGACGTGCAAAGACAATCCGTTCATTACAGACTACACGCTGATGAGGTAGGGGTGCTAAACGTCCTTCTCGCCGGCTGTGCTGAAAGTATTTAACTGTGCTACAACACCGAATGCATTTTTCAGAGTTGACGAATTCATCGAGCAAATGGGGCCCGCAAAGTTTGAGGAGGACCATGACGTGTTTGCGACGAAACTGAAGAAGTTCAGGATCATTCTGCGCGAGTACTGCGCTGGGATTGCCAACTGCGCACCGGATGCACGCGACGCTGACCGCATTGATCCGGTTTTGTTCAATGACATCGCTCGCTTCACGTATACTCATTTCAATACGAACCTGTTTACTTTGACCATTGTGCCGATGACCGACAGCATCAACAATGTTGGCATTACGTCAGATATCTCGGGTGAGTCTTGCCTGTGCATTTCGTGTCCGAGCCGTGCATGGGGTGTGTTGAAATGTAAAAACTGACCAAAATGTATTGTCTGGCTCAGGAGCAAAGGACAGCATAATCGATCTCAGTCCTGACGACGAGGTGTGCTTTCCCACAGTGATGGGAGATCACAACGATTGGGTCAATGATCCGGACATATTGGACTTCCCGGGCATGGCATGGTGGCTGTCTGACAGTCCACAATTTCCAGGATGTTCCGGTAGATACTGTGCGGGCGAATTTCGGATGCTTCGCGTTGTTCCGGCGGCAGCGACTTATGTTGCTTGTCGGAAGGCATGCCAGGACACATCGACGTGCGTTGCAGGCACTTTCGTGTCAAATCCATTGAGTGGCATGTTGTCAGGTGACATGTACCACGTTGCTGTTGCACAGTGCGTCCTGTTTTTGACGAGCTTGTTGACAGAGGGCACCATCATACACGCATGGAATTTCGACAACCACTTTGGCTGGCGGCAACACTGGCACGGTCGTTTACTTTCGTGGCGCTGTGGTGCCGTTCCCGTGCGGCCCTGGGATGCATTTGGGCTTCGCAGCTTTCGGAAGCATTCTGCGGACGGTATGTTAAATCTCCAACGCGATTTTTTCAGTTTCCAGCTTCAACCAAAGGCTGCTTCCGTTCATTTGAGCGTGAAGCTTTTCCTGAGCGCTCAAGTTTGTGGCTGATTTTCTGAAGTTATTGCCTGTATTTTCCAATTTGAATGGCCGTTTTCTTTTTTGCAGGAGATAATGCAAAGGAGAACTCGTTGTTTCGCATTGCGTACCCCGTGGAGGAACACATTGACATTTCTGATAAGACGGTGTGCATTGTGTAGTGCAATGTTTTTGCTTCTTGTCAGTTCTTAGATTTGCACCATGTATTTTCTTTAGTTGGTACTTGATTGAACAATTGGGGCCACCACTGGCAATTGCAATTTGCAGCTCCGGTATGGCAAGGGCTTTATACTGGCAAGCAAGAACGGCTGTCTCTCGGAGGTCACACAAGATCCGGAGAAGGTGCTCTACCGTTGGTCGGTTACAAACGTCAAGCCGACGCCCGATGGCAAAACGCGATGTGTCATTTTTCGGTTCCTCAGCCGTGTGTTGCCAGTTGGGACCGTTGTATCGTATGCAGATTCTGTATTTATCGAGGCGTCAACCACCAACTTTACCATGGACACGAGAAATTTCGTCTTCAACAGGCGTCCGTCGCTCTTTGTGGCACCAGGTGAGACATGTGATGGCATGATTGACATACTCGGAGAGCATGCACATGTGAGCTGGCGGCACGGAAGATTGCTAGACTTTGTCAGTTTTAATTATTGAGGGGCTCGGACACTGTGGTGAGCGGCGACACGGTCTTGATGAGTGACTCTCTGAAATCAAACTGTTTTTCGTGTGATTGCAGCGGATGCAAATGGGACTCTGTCTACTGTGCAAATCATCGCGCAAAACAGCCCAGGTAGCGACTTGCAGAGTTTCTCGTGGTCGATTTCGCGTGGTGCGTCTTTGTCTGTGGCACAGTCGATCGGGGAGGGAACGACATCCGAATTCAATTTTGAGGCCTCCGCGTCAGTCGAACAGAGTCTGACAAGCGCACAAGTGACGATCAAGTTCTCCATACCTGTCTCCCGTGTCTCGATTCCCGTGGCATTTGCTACTGCTGTCAAGACGATTGGGAAGGAGTCTATCGCGACGTATGCACTACGCCTGATCAAGAGCGACTTTGTCATCACTGTCCGCCGACTGTCAGAGGCATCTGACCCATATTCGACAGCCACAAACGAAGCGCCAGCGAGCATGCGGTTCGTCCCTGGGAGGCAGTCGGATGACATTTATGTGATCAACGTTACGTTTGCATCTCAGCTTGGGCCTCAAGACTCGATTTTCGTCTCCCTTGTCGCGCCCGACAACATAATCGGAACCGACGGAAAACAGGTTGCCAGCGTGGCCGCCAAATCACCCGTCGCCATTAGAATGAGCATGCCGACGTCAATTTGGGCCGTGTTATCGTGCCAAATTCTCGATCCCGTGACGAAAAACTCTACGATCATCGGTCGGCTCCACTTTTCGCAGATGGTGATGGACAACGAAAAAGACAGCGTGTCGCCGTCGGACTTCTCCGTGTACAGCGACAACAAACTGGTCAATTATGCCTTTGACATACACTCGCGGGACGGTGGCGTGGCCATGTCCCCGGACGACACGATCACGCCCCTCGCGTCATCTACGTTCAGCTTCTCTGTTTCCATTCCTGATGGCATCAACTACTCGTCCGTCACCATTGGCGTTGATTCGGGCCGCGTTTACACTCTTGGGCTCACTCTGTTTCCCTCGTCCGCGCGTGCTGCCCTCCAGACTGCCACGGCTAGTCCCCTGAAAGGTATGTGCGATATCGATTCATTCTGAAATCTATCTGATGCAGCCGTCACGCCGCGGAATAGGCCTTTGGGATCTGCGCCACACACTCGGAAGCCTTTTTTTCATGCCATGCATTGCCCTTTATTTGTGGCCCATCCTTCAGTTTGCATCATGGGTGCTGGCAAGGCCTGGTACGCCAGCGACACAAGTGACGGCGATGGGGCGGGAAATCCCCCCCCTGTTGCACCGGTGCCGAACCAGCCGTCTCCCACTCCGACCGACAAGGGCAAGGAACTGGTCAAGCTTGCCGACGTCCAGCAGCTCGTGAATGATGTGGTGTCGACAAAGACGGCGGAGTTAAAGTCCCAAACCAAAGCATGGAGTGGTGCGGCAACGATCGGCGCCATCTTGGGTGGCCTGTCCTTTGTCGTTCTCGTTATTGGATGCATCATGGCGTATCGCCATCGCTGGGCTGTCAAGCGGATGATTCAACGCGAGACTCGCTTCATGGTGGGAACCGCTGCGGAAATTGTCATGCACGAAAACGAAGGGTTTGCGCCCGAGACGCGCAATCCCCTCCACACCATGTCGACCGGCCTTTCATCGTCTGCTGCGGTCACTGCCGCTGCCGATCATGAAAGCGATGGTCTGTAGGCCGACCCCCCTCCCCCGCCATGCTTTGTTCGAGCGACGTGCTGTCCGCCTCCACTATTCTTCTGCCAACAAGAATCTCGCCCGTTGCTCTTGCCATTGTGTACTCATTTTCGGTTCTAGGTTTTCAGTTTGAGTGCGTGTACATCTGCGCGTTTTCGTTCCCGCTGTTATATGAACAATGTTAACTGACAAGTGTTGTCGTATTGCAATGTGTCAGATGCGCTCCTTCCCACATCCAATGGTTTGGTCAGATACATGGCATACTGACCCTCCCAGATTCCATCAGATACGTGGAATGCATTCCAGTCCGATACCTATTATATGGATATCAGCATCAACGGCATGGAGCTTCCCAACGATGACTACGATCGGGCGCAGCGCAACATCTTTGGCTACTTTAGCTAGCAAATGTTCTGTAACCTACAAGTGGCCAACTGCGCTACTCATATGAGTGCGATGTTTAATTATTTACGTCTTTTCGTACACACGACGCATTTTCTTGTACGATTTGTCCAGCACGTGATAAAAATTGGCCCGGAAGGATGGTTCCGAAAAAGAAAGGAACGGTTCAATAAGCATCTGTGTCGTGGCGCGAAACTTTTCCATCGCCTCGATAACTTCGGGGCGTCCTGTCAGTCCTGTCAGTCTACGCAATTAACACAGGTCTGAAGTGCCATCTATAATAAAATGACAGTTCTGTATATTGAGAGCCAGCGCATACGGCATACTACTGCAATTTCGCCGACAGGCACGAGAAAAAAAACAAAGCCCAGCACAACTGGAAACAAACCAAAACGCGCACGAACGCTAGTGTTTGAGTTGAAATGTAAACGACAGGGCAGGTATGCATATCCCATCAGTGTGAGTCGTCGCTCACGATGTCTTCACGCGCTGAGTAACTTGTACGGACAGTCCTGCCTTGTTTGTTGCGCGCACAGTGGCGAAATATTCGTTAAGGTCGGAGATCGGGCTGTCGATGAGATCGCGAGGAGAGTAGTAACAGAACGTGTTCTTGTCGGTGAAGTAGCGGCAGTTCTTGACAAACACGGGGAAGTCCGCCGCATCAACCACACACCACAGATTGGCGGTCCCTACTCCAGCATCAAACCTCGCCGTGGTGAAGTCGAGCACATCGTTGGCGGAGTGTTGTCGCCCGATTGCAAAGTCCGACGTCACTTGCGAGTCCTGGGAATCGTCGTCACGGACGTTCCACGCAATGACAATGGCGGACGTTGTTTCCCAACAAAACTCAATTTTACCTGCGAAAATGTGCGACGCGAGGGGAGGAAAAGGAGAGACTCTCCATTAAAAGCTAGTCGTCGTGGAATATCAGCCCCCAACCAGTTGCGTGTGTGATTGGCTGCAGCCCCGTCCTTAAATTTACGAACAATGAGCCACTGAGGAGACACTGGCGGTAGCCAACATAGATGCACTCTGTTACACACACACACCAAGTATATATACACACACACCAATATATACACACATACACACACACATACACACATATACACACACACATACACACACGCGCGCACACACACACATAAACATACCACGCATACACATACACATCACACGCGCATATATATGTACATACATACACACGCAAACGCACACACACATACACGCTCGACGATATAGCCAATACGCTCATTTTGCGAGTGAATGAGTATCTATTAGCCAGGTGCAGCTTACCCTTGAACACGGGCGGTGTCAGGTCGACTGTGACGAGGTCTGAATTGGCCTGTACTATTCGATCAGCATTACTATGCGCAGTAACGTCAAGCATGTAAGTCAGGCCTTGTCCTAGGCTGAGTCCAGACAGCCTAATATAGTCAAATGCCGCCGATATGGATCCCGATGTGACATTGGTGAGCGTGGCATAGTCGCGCAGAGTGAATTCGTACGACGCCAGCCCAGAGTCTGTGTCAGAAAAGCCCTCAATTTTGAAAATGAGCGAAGTGTTCGTGGCAACAAATGATGTTGGCATGCCATCGAATCCATAGGGTAGCACTTTGCCCTTGCGCGGGTCCTTGTCGCTCACAACAACTCCGTTGGAAACCGACCGCGATTTCAGTCCGACATTATTTGTCGCCTCCACCGTCACGTAATAGCGACGCAAGGCATTTGCGACCGGTCGTTTATCATCGAGCACGCGGAAGGATGCAGATGTGCTCAGTCCCACCGAAGTGAGTGGGAGTGGGTCGTTCCGTCCAAACACACCTGGTTCAAAACCAATGGCCCACGCATAGTCACGAATGTTGCTCTCCGGGTCCGAGAAGCCCGGCCAGCTGGCAGATATAAGCGTATCCGACTGCACGTCGACATCAACAACACCGGATCCGTCAATCACAGCCGGGGGTGCTATGGGTGGCGTCTCGTCAATCAAAAGGCTGTGCGTGCGTGCCAACGAACTGAGCCCTGCATTGTTGTAAGCGACAACGGTTGCATACAAAAACGCAGAATGAGGGAGCGCGAGATTGCTGCGCGTAGTCGATGACTTGAAGCGCGAGACGTCGACAAAGGGGCTTACTTGCTCGCCGGCAGGGACTGCAAGAGGCAGGCAAGTGCACAGGCGTGTACAATTAGTGGGTGCACACAAATGAGCGAGTTTCACATTTGCGATGGAGTCATGAAGGGGGGCGAGAGTACTTAGAAGGGTCGGCCTTCTACAATTCCTATGCACCAAACAACACGAAGCACACGCGTCATATAAACCTACCTGTGCCAATGGCGAGGGAGTATCGCTCTATGAACGACTCGTCGTCGCTGAAGCCGGACCAAGCAAGAGTGACAGACGTTGCATCGCGTTGCACACAGGGAGTCGCAGGTGACTGTGTCGCATTGCTATGTCCGCACGTGGAGCTGCCCACAACCCACCAGACGGCTCCCACCGTGGGGGGGGAAATGTCGACTACAACACCGTCAGAGTGCGCAACATCCGACACGAGCCCAACGGCGTTCAGAACGCGCACAAACACGTAAATGGCCATTCCGTGGACGAGACGCTTCTTTTCGACCGCAAGCGATTCAAACGTTGCATTTGTCTGCAGGGCGACGGGAGTCCATTTCATGAGGTCCTCGGGTCCAAGAAGCGTACCCACCGCAAATGAATACTCGACGAGCGGCGAATAGAGGCCCTCAAACCCGCGCCACACCGACTGCACACGAGTGTCATCCGTCGTGTAGTCTATGTCCAGCGGGCCCTGCCCATCTAGGACTATACCCGGCGTCGGCTTCTGATTGTCGACAATGATCCCGTCTGACACACGCTCGAACACCAGGCCGGTGATTGTCATGGCACGCACAGTCACGTAGAGGCGCGTGCCAAGCGGAAGTTCCTGGAGCAGCGTCTTGGAAGCCGACGCAGCTCCGCCGCCAGAAATCGGCCCAAAAGGCATGATCTGGTCGGCGAACGGAACCAGGCCCAGCGCCCACTGGTACGAGTCTACGCGCGGGATGGAAGCAAAGGCCTGATCCCAGTTGGCAGCAACAAGGTCCCGCCGTGACTGGTAATCTACGTCTGCGCCTGCGGTCGTCCCGTCAAGCACACGTGCGCCACCCAGAGTGTTAGGCTTGGGTTCGTCTGTGAAAATTGAAAACCCGTCCGATTCCGCCATGAAGCACGTATTGTCCTTCATCACTGCGCGCACTTGGAACACATACGACGCCGATTCGGCCATTTTGTATGCGCCGCTACAGAGAAGCATCGAGTACATGTAGCCTGGGTATGCCACAGACCCGAAAGAGTAGCCTGCGAGCTTAGTACCAGGCCCGGCATACCGGAATTCGCCACAAAGCACATCGCCATTGGTGTACCCGGGGAGAGTTGAGCGGACGCTCCACTCGAAGCGGGCAATGTTTGCGCAAACAAGCCCGTTCTTCCCGCACGCCTTTGTGAAATCCCACGATGCGCCGACAGAGCAACTGAAGGGCTGAAAGTCGACGTCGGCGCCGGTCGGGGACGTGGTGTCGGCAAGCAGTGCATTGTCTGCAAGAACTACAGTGCGGTCTACGTTTGCAGCGTCAAAGCACGTGAGCTCCTTGCGGGCGATTATGAGAAGGGGATCCTTTGTCCGCGACTGCATCGGCTGCGCGTTTCGAAGACCCGCGCCGTTGGTCGCAATGACAGCGACAGAAAACGGAGATGCCACGCCTCTCACACTCACGCTCATCGGGACTTTTGTGGAGTCCGGCGCAACGTCGAGCGTGGTGTAGTCTCCGCCGTAGAAGAAAGAACCCACAAGCACAGTGTACTTGACAATGTCAGACTCGGGATCAGCAAAGCGGTCCCATCGCACCGTCAGTGTGGTTGGGGTGGTGGATGCATCAAACGCATGCTCCACCCACCCGGCCAGCGGGGGCGTAAAGTCCACCATGAATGGTTGGGACGACACAATGGCACTGCCGATCCCTGCACCATTCTCGGCCTCCACGAGCACATGATACTTCTCGCCTAGCTGCATCGTCACCTGCGACTCGATTCCTATCGACCGCACACCGAGGTGCTCACGTGACATGGGGTCCGTGCCCAGGTGGCCGCGCTTCGTCTCCGGCGTCGCCAGGACAGAATGATTGAGAGGGCGTGCATACCACGCATAGTCAATGATCCCACTTTCCTGGTCGCTGAACCCCGTCCAGTCGGCGTACAAAATCGTGCGTAGAATTTGAAATCCAGGATTGGACGGATACAGCGGGTTATGAGTGACGATTCCGGGCGTTGGGCTCGTCGAGTCCACAACAACACCATTAGACGTCGCGCTGACGCTGAGGCCGGCGCCATTGAAGGCCCATACTCTCACGTAGTACCTGTTGGGGCACGTCATACGTCATGTGTTGGATTTGTGGCGTTAGTGGCGCACATCACACATGAATAAGGTTCCAGTTTCGCAAACGGCGATTTACATCCAAAAGAGGAATCCAAAACAAGATAGAAGCAAGCGATTGAGCCACGCTTCACACACACACACACACACACACACACACACACACACACACACACACACACACACACACACACACACACACACAC
>CALSCR010003773.1:0-12377 GCA_943704495.1 Pigoraptor chileana | reverse complement strand
TTCTCATCCGGGTGATTTCCCGGCTTTGGTGTCATCAAATTGGAGACCTCAAATAATTGGTGATTTGAGTACCCCTTCTCACATTAATGGCCGACAGGATTTCAAAACGACGATTTTCGGCATTTTCTCCGCGGGGGAGAAAACTCAGTGATGGGTCATGGTAGGACTGCCGAACCGCAGTGTCCGCAGTTGAGTAAAAAAGATTACGGCCACCAACATATACTGCAGTGAGCGTTTTCAATGGTTCATGCCGTATCCGGCCTGAGATACTTCATTGATGATGGCATCCATGGCGTCCATATCGTCCGTCTCATTCTCGTCGCTCCCACTTGAAATTGCCGAATGTGACATTGCGCCCTTACTCACCAACAAGGACTGCACGTCGCTTGCCCGCGTCAATTCGCGATTGCGGTTTGTGCTAAAGCACGTGCGCCTATATGCACTGCGCCGAGTGTTTAGTGAGAAATACGCAATGTCTGAAGACTTTCGCAGTGTCATTTGGGCCCATATTCCACGGCAGCGACTAGTGTTGAATCTCGAGGAATGTTCGACTCTGACGGATGTGTCCGCCCTCGGCGGCGTGCATACACTCATTCTCTTCAGTTGCGAGGGACTGGAGGATGTATCTGCGCTCGGCGGCGTGCATTCACTCCATCTCACCTGTTGTTCTGGGGTGACGGATGTGTCTGCTCTCGGCGGCGTCCATTCGCTCGATCTC
The DNA here is from genome assembly GCA_943704495.1 of Pigoraptor chileana. Classification (NCBI taxonomy): domain Eukaryota; class Filasterea; order Ministeriida; family Capsasporidae; genus Pigoraptor; species Pigoraptor chileana. The sequence goes on along the minus strand of CALSCR010003773.1, from coordinate 11,659 downwards.
ACCTCTTGTTATGGGGTGACGGATGTGTCTGCGCTCGGCGGTGTCCATTCGCTCGATCTCACCTGTTGCTATCATGTGACGGATGTGTCTGCTCTCGGCGGGGTCCATTCGCTCGATCTCACCTCTTGTTATGGGGTGACGGATGTGTCTGCGCTCGGCGGCGTCCATTCGCTCGATCTCACCTCTTGTTATGAGGTGACGGATGTGTCTGCGCTCGGCGGCGTCCATTCGCTCAATCTTTCCAATTGCGAGGGAGTGGCGGATGTGTCTGCGCTCGGCGGCGTCCATTCGCTCGATCTCTCCTCTTGTCATGCGGTGACGAATGTATCTGCATTGGGCGGCGTCCATTCACTCGGTCTCTCCGGTTGCAAAGGGGTTACAGATGTGTCTGCATTGGGTGGTGTGTATGCACTCAATCTTTCCAATTGCGAGGGAGTGGCGGATGTGTCTGCGCTCGGCGGCGTCCATTCGCTCAATCTTTCCAATTGCGAGGGAGTGGCGGATGTGTCTGCGCTCGGCGGCGTCCATTCGCTTGATCTCTCCTCTTGTCATGGGGTGACGAATTTATCTGCATTGGGCGGCGTCCATTCACTCGATCTCTCCGGTTGCAAAGGGGTTACAGATGTGTCTGCATTGGGTGGTGTGTATGCACTCAATCTTTCCAATTGCGAGGGAGTGACGGATGTGTCTGCGCTCGGCGGCGTCCATTCACTCGATCTCGCCGGTTGCAAAGCGGTTACGGATGTACTTGCACTCGGCGGCGTGCATTCACAGAAATTCTGTCCAGTTGCAAACGGTTGACGGATGTGTCAATTTTCGTCCATTCGCTCGATCTGTCCGGTTGTTGTGGGTGACAGATGTGTCGCATTGGGTGGTGTCCATTCTCTCGATCTCTTCAGCAGTTGTTACGGGGATGGATTCTTTATTCGGCGTCCATTCGCTCGATCTCTTTGAACTTGGAGCAAAAGGGCACACCCTCACCTTTCCAATGTCAGTCCCCCTCCCCCACCGGCCCACCAGCAAAGCGGCCCCCACGGTGGCCATCGTGGAGGACTTTATATCACGTGGTTGCGAGATATAACAGTGTTGTCCGCACAACAACGCTCGCTTTTACCCTAAACGACTTATCTAAGTGTTTGTCCACTCGAAATGTTATGGATCAGCAGTAAGTTAACCGGGACTCAACAATAACTAGCTATCAGAGTTAACGATGCGACTGAGCAAGTCCGAGACTGAACTGAGGTGCGAATCGGCTGCTGCGGAGAACAGGCTTCCAGCTTCTGTCGGAAGGCCCCCTGCGACCGGTGCCGGCCGCGGTGCCGAGTGGGCCGGGATCGCCTCAGTCAGCGCTCAGCCGGATCAGTCGACCGCCCGGGGCCGCCGCCGGCGGACGTCGACGGTTGAAATTACTGGTACTGCCAGAAGACTGGCAGCGGTCATCAGTTTGTGAAGAGAGTGCCGCCCGGGCTTAAATTTCAGTACTCACGATGGTCCATTACAGTGCATCCGCCGGAGCCACACGCGTATTGTAACTACAGCTTACGTTAGTCCTCTGGTCCAGTTAACTGCATGCGTATACCGGCGCACGCCCCGAATTCCCAAACGGGGGACTCACAACAGTACACTGACAGTGATGATCAGTGGCTGGCATTGTCAGATCAGCCTGTCACGTGACTGTGGGGGCCCTCGGAGTGCGGCCTGGGCTGGTCTGACTGACGGCCGTACCGGCGATCACTGACGCCGTCATGGACTGTCTCCAGTTGAGTAAAAAAGATTACGGCAATCAACATATACTGCAGTGAGCGTTTTCGAGTTCGTGTATCTGGCCTGAGATGCTTTATTGATGACTGCATCCATGGCGTCCATATCGTCCGTCTCATTCTCGTCGCTCCCACTTGAAATTGCCGAATGTGACATTGCGCCCTTACTCACCAACAAGGACTGCACGTCGCTTTCCCGCGTCAATTCGCGATTGCGCTTTCTGCTAAAGCACGTGCGCCTATATGCACTGCGCCGAGTGTTTAGTAAGAAATACGCAATGTCTGAAGACTTTCGCAGTGTCATTTGGGCCCATATTCCACGGCGGCGACTAGTGTTGAATCTCGAGGAATGTTCGACTCTGACGGATGTGTCCACCCTCGGCGGCGTGCATACACTCAATCTCTTCGGTTGCGAGGGACTGGAGGATGTATCTGCGCTCGGCAGTGTGCATACACTCAATCTCTCCTGTTGTTATGGGGTGACGGATGTGTCTGCGTTGGGCGGCGTCCATTCACTCAATCTCTCCTCTTGCTCCGGGGTGACGGATGTGTCTGCATTGAATGGCGTCCATTCAATCGATCTCAACAGTTGTTATGAGGTGACGGATGTGTCTGCGCTCGGCGGCGTCCATTCACTCAATCTCACCTGTTGTTATGGGGTGACGGATGTGTCTGCATTGGGCGGCGTTCATTTACTCGATCTCGTCTGTTGTTATGGGGTGACAAATGTCTCTGCATTGGGCGGCGTCCATTTGCTCGATCTCGCCGGTTGCGAGGGAGTGACGGATGTGTCCGCGCTCGGCGGCGTCCATTCACTCGATCTCTCTGGTTGTTATGGGGTGACGGATGTGTCTGCATTGGGCGGTGTGCATACACTCGATCTCTGCCGTTGTTTTGGGGTGACGGATGTGTCTGCGCTCGGCGGTGTGCATACACTCAATCTCTCCCATTGCGACGAAGTGGCTGATGTGTCTGCATTGGGGGGTGTCCATTCACTCAATCTCTCCGGTTGCAAAGGGGTTACGGATGTGTCTGCATTGGGTGGTGTGTATGCACTCAATCTCTCCAATTGCGAGGGAGTGACGGATGTGTCTGCGCTCGGCGGCGTCCATTCACTCAATCTCTCCGGTTGCAAAGGGGTTACGGATGTACTTGCACTCGGCGGCGTGCATTCACAGAAATTCTGTCCAGTTGCAAATGATTGACGGATGTGTCGCTCGGCGGCGTCCCTTCACTCAATCTCCGGTTACTGTGAGGTGACGGATGCCGTACATGTGTCTGCATGTGGCGTCCATTTACTCGATCTCTGCAGATGTTACGTGGATTTATGTTATCTGCATTCGGCGACTTGCTCAATCTCTCCAGTTGCGAACGATTGACGGAATGTGTCTGCGCTCGGCGGCGTCCATTCGATCGATCTCTTTGAGCGTGGAGCAAAAGGGCACACGTGCTCTCACCTTTCCTCGGTCAGTCATCCTGCCTCACCGGCCCACCGGCAAAGCGGCCCCCAAGGTGTCCATCACGTCAGCACGCATCGTGGAGGGCTTGACGAGAGGAAAATCACGGCAGGTCTAGGAAAACACGACGTCGTGTTGGGATGCTGCGTGAGGAAGGCCGACCGTGTGCCGGGTAGAAGTGGCGCCCATTCGGAATGGTCATGTCGCTGTGAACAAGCAACCGCCCAGTTACAGTGACTGCCAGTTATGAAATGTAGGACTCAATACAGGCAGACGGATGTCTCTCGGCTCCTTTAATCTCTATTATGACTTTTATTTTTGACGCTCCACTCGTTCAAGCCATCCGAAATAGACTTTCCAAAGTATGCTCTGGCCACATGCAAAAAAGTGAGAAAAGTGTTGTCAGCACAACGTCACTTATCCTAAACGATTATCTATAGTAAGTCTTGTCTACGCGAAATGTTATGGATCAGCAGCTAAGTTAACCGGGACTCAACAATAAACCCTTATAGTTAACGATGCGACTGAGCCGAAGTAACTGAACTGAGGTGCGAATGCTGCGGTTTGGCGGACCCGCCACCCGGCCGCCGGACCGCCGGGCGGCCAGTACCGAGTGGGCCGGCAGGGCCGGCCAGTTGAAATTACACTGCCGAGAAGGCATGTGAAGAGAGTTGCTAACATTTACTCACTGGCGACAGTCCAGTGCATCCATTGCCAGTGACAGGCCTTGTAACTGATAATGGCACAACTTACGCCAGGCACGCGGACTTTTAATTAAAGATCAACGGTACTATGGCACCAACTCAAAAGGGTTTAGACAGGTCATCGGCTGGTCAGTGGCAGGCTGAGTGAGAACTACGTAACATATATACTGGTCAGTGAGTGAGAATTGTGTAACTGTAAACTGACAAGCTTGGATGAAACCAACGTATACGAAAATTAGTCCTCTAAGCCTTTCTGCGTTCGGCGGAGTGCATTCACTCCTCTCCGGTTGTTATGCGGTGACGCGCTTGTCTGCATTGAGCGGCGTCCATTTGCTGTCTCTCCTTTATATGTGCCATTTTCAACGTGACCTCAATACGCCAGGCATCATCACAACAACTCAAGATTAACGATTGCAACAACCACATTAAGTTAAACCAGAAGTCCACATGTCCAGACTAACAAGCCCAACTCAAGGACATAACATTGCTGTGATAATTATAGCTCCAGCGTCCATTAAATTAACAACGGCTTCATGCAGGAATATTCCACGTTTGCATGCCACAAACTAAGTGTGAAGGGGAATCTGTAGTACTGTAGTGCCACAGAGTCAGCTGCTTTTGGGTTGATTATTGCTGCACAGATCCACACGCCGATCACGAGAAGCCAGCTTACGCAAATGAAAACGCTCTTAAAACACGAAAGACAATGAAGCTGTAGCGACAAATGAAAGACATGCGCGTATGCGTGTGACGTATGGAAAACAGGTATGCACACAGTTAAAGCTGCATGGTACAGACAATTGTCGGCACGTGCGCGCGCATGTGTGTGTACCGATGTATGTATATGTGTGTGTTTGCGTGTGCCTGTGAGCTGGATGTCACACGTTCTGACTGCCACCCGATCCATCATCCTTCATATTCGGTACCTATTGCTCCGACAGAGATGAATACGAAGCAATACGTGAGATACAATATGAAGATGTGTGTCCACATTTCGGCATGCAAAGGCGCCACATATGCGCGTGCAGACACACAGACCGCACACACACACACATACAGACACACACGCACACACTCACAGACACATATACACACACGCTGCATCGACTACCATCCATGAGCTCTCACCGAATGGCCCATAGCAATCAGGTATGCCTGCTTAAGGTTCATGTTCTCCACTTGCAACTTTTCCGCCGTTTTCCGAAGAAAGCCAATATATTCCGACGCTCGCTTCAACAGAAGCAGCTTGTTTGTCTTTGGCTTGCAATTAGGAACCTGAGTTGTCCAGTGAGAAGAGGCGGTGTAGGTGTGTGAGGAGGCGATGTAGGTGTGGGTGAGTGCGTGTATATACAAATGCAAAAAAGAAAAACGAAAGCACATCTGTTAACAACCGTACAAGCAACTTTCACGCACACATCCACAAAACACAAAAACAAACTTAGAGACAGATATACATACAAACAGACACAGAGACAGATAGACATACAAATAGACACACAAACGCATACCTGTTTCATCAGTTCGTCAAAGGCTTCTTTAAGATTCTGCCGCCGTCGCTGTTCAGACTCGAGGTGGTGCTGCCGCTTCTGCCATCGACGGTCAGCATACCCGCCGCCACCACCACCGCCACCAACGTCCGTGGGGTCACTGAGGCTGTGTGAACAAGAACAATAGAGCGATGTGGGATGACTGAGTGAGTATCGTTGATATTGTGCTTATCGACTCGACAATACACAGAGAGAGAGTGTGAGAGAGAGTGAGAGTGAGAGAGATGTAGTCGTCAGTGTCCATGGACTCCACATGAGAGTGAGAGGCAGTGAGAGAGTGAAAGTGAGAGAGAGAGCAGCGAAAGAGAGAGAGAGAGAGAGATAGGAAGAGGGAGAGAAAGATGCGCCTATTATCAACAATAGTGCCGCACAAAAAGCAAGTAGACGGAGACGAAACGCACACCATCCCCAACAAACAAGCACAACCCACTCGTCGTCGTCAATTTGGTCGTTTGCGGATCCACTTGACGGCGACCACATCTGAGTGGGAAAGGACGGCGCCGCCAGCTGGTCTGTCGGTGCAAATTGGAATCCATAACCGCCGGTGGGGACGCCCATGCCTGATACGCCTCGCACTTGTTGTTGTTGTTGTTGTTGTTGTTGTTGTTGCTGTAGTTGCTGCATCCGCTGAAAAATGGCTTGCTGTTGCAGTTGTTGCAGTTGCTGCAGCTGTTGCTGTTGTTGAGGTGGAGGCTGTGTGAAAATAGGGAATGTCATCTGTGGTTGCTGTTGTTGTGATTGTTGTGATTGTTGTTGGTGTTGTTGGTGTTGTTGTTGTTGCTGTTGCTCACTCTGTACACCGCCTAACAAAATGGACGTCAGCGATTCCCCAAGTGGCTCCTCCGCAATGCCTTGAAACGGCTTAATTTCCGGGAATTGAAAAACACTTCCTCCGACGTACTATGTGACCGCAAGTTATCAAGATAATACACCGCAAAATATTGTGTTGGGGAATGTGCATGTGTGTGTATGTGTGTGTATGTGTGTGTGTGTGAAAGGGGGGGATATACAATTTTATCAATATACAATTGGTGATTCATCGCAAAATCGTGTACCATGCATTGTTCACTATGCATCGTCTCACGTGATTAATCGCCACACCAACACATGCATGTCCCACAGAGCCACGCACACACCCTCTGAACGGAGAGAAAACAATGCGCGCAACTATCTTTTGTATACGGGTCGTGATCATATTAATGAATGCACATACATGCTGCCTATACACTCCCACGCTTGCACATCAACATATAAACAACACGCTGGCAAAAGACACACGAAGTGCAAGGGGTATCCGAGCACATACCTGGGACGGTGTGTCCAGGACAGACATTCTTCGCACTTGAGAGAGAAGCTCCTCTTCGACACTGCTGACAACAACGGCGGGCGGTGACTGCGATTGTGGGCCCCGCAGTCCGGACTGTGCATGAACCTACAAGGCAATGGGCGCGAGAAGAGTGCGCATGTGTGCGTGTCAGCGAGAGAGAGAGAGGGAGAGAGAGAGAGAGAGAGAGAGAGAGAGAGAGAGCGTGTTTGTGTGTGATAGAGTGAGAGAAAGTGTGTGAGAATGTGAGTGGGGCTGTACTTCACAAACACACAGTAATTCTACTCCTAACAAAGTGTCCTGCATTGCTGCATTTGAATGTGACTGAATCGTCACATAGGCGCCAATCAGACGAGGATAGTAGCGAAACAAACAACAAGGGCATAGATTGATATGCCCAGTCGCTCACCCGAAGCATGGCCTTCGTGAAGCCAGTGGGTGTTTTGGGCAGTAGCGCGTCGTCCGCCTACATGCACACGCACACACACACACACACACACACGTATATATACATATATACATTCACACACACATACACAACACATATACAGATTGTACAAACATACACAACACACCCACAAATACGCATGCCACACACAACACACCCACAAATACGCATGCCACACACAACACACACACAGATACGCATGTCACACACACACATGCAAAAATACGCATATACCAGAGAAAATGCATTAGCAACACATAACTGAATCGAAGCATGTAACTAATGCACGAGTAGAAGATCAGTGATCACACATTACAACCTCATGCACATTACAAGCACATATTACAGCAATAACAATGCATCTTCAACACAAAAAGGACCCCACAAACTGGTCACATGCCACAATTACTCACAAGTGCATGAAGGTTTGGTGCACTGACAGCGGGCGGCAAAGAGACACCGAAAAACTGATCGAAATCATTGTCAGACGGAGCGCCGCCCACAGCGCCAAGTGCGGCGGCCCACTCTTCCTTGCTAAGATCAAGAAGAACAGGCGCTGACATCGACCGCTTTCGCAGCGGGCGAGAGGTCGACACTGCACGTATCGATTCATGTTGCGCAAAATAAAAAACGCATGGAACGAAGTGTGTGAGTAGATGCAACGCAATGACGTGGATGCATTTGTCGAGCACTTTAGGGTTGCATTCTCAGTCTGTTCATTGCGCAGTCTTATTTCACAGGCCAAGCGTTGACACTTAAAGTGAGCTGCGTATTCCGAGCAAAAGCACTCACTTTTTTCCCCGAAAGATTTGTGTTTCTTTTTCAGCACTCGAATTCGTGTACACCACGACCGAGTCGATTTGGATTGCAATCTGTGACGCGTCGGCAACGGCGATTCAAAATGGTTTCTCCCACATAAACAAACGCAGAGTAAGTTCCTGTCCGCAGACAACAGCAACGGCAAAGTGTCGACAGATGAGTAGCGGTTCTTAGTAGCGAAAGGAAGTCGCTCGATGTGTCTGAGTTCAATAATCGGTCGTGTCTTCCAACAACAAAGTTGACAGGAACACAAACTCTTCAATGAACCAAAAAAGCACAATAAAACAAGCAATCCACGAAATAATGCACAGCTTGCCTTCATTCGCGAGTACTCAACTTGAGGGCTTCTGTCAAACCAACAGAGAAAGCAAAATCAGCAAAGAATGTGTGTGTGTGTGTGTGTGTGTGTGTGTGTGTGTGTGTGTGTGTGCGTGCGTGTGTCTGTGTGTGTGTGTGTGCGTGACTTGCGCGCCCAAAATTTCGAAAGTTCGATTTAGTAACAATTCGATCATAAATATATCCATATATAGTAGTATACAGAAATTAATAGACATATATGGTAAATATTAAGGTAGGGTTTAAGTAGGGTTAGGGTTAGGGTTACACAAACCGATCACCTTTGTGTGACCCCCGCAACTGTTGCATGCCGCATCTCCAATTGTTATAAACAAAGTGACAATTGTATTGTTGCAGTCAATGCAGACAAAACAGAAAGAGCAATGAACGACTCGCGCTATCGGAGGCACACAATGGAAACGGACCGCCGGAAGTGCATCATTTCTCCCACAACTTATTGTGCAAGTGGCTATTTATTCGTCGCATACCTCACAACTGTTTGTATTAATAATAACACGTACACACACACATCCCTATTCACAAAGAAACCAAAACCAAATTTTCCAGTCAGCATTATTATTAGAAGAGTGCGCTGAGTATGGCATATCCCCAACTGCTCATCAGTGCGAGCAAAACAAGCGAGAAGGGACCGCCGAAGCGTACGTAGTCCCACGATCGCAGGAATGGACGACCGTAGTCATCCTCGACCATCAGTGCGTTTGCGTTGGGGAAGGATGACATTGGCAATGCCATCGACGCCGAGTCCATGAAGGCAGCGCCCATAACTATGAACTTGAACTCGTTCAAGTCGCTCCCGATGCGCGCGATGATTGGCATGAGGACGATTGCGGCGACGGTGTGCGAGACAAATGTTGTCACGATAAGGACAAATGTCGACACGAGAAAGAGTGTCAGCCACGCGCTCTTTCCCTGTTTTATGTTGTGTTTGTGTGTGTGTGTGTGTGTGTGTGTGTGTGTGTGTGTGTTTGCGTGTGTGTATGCGAGGCAAGACGACGTGGAATGTGAGAAAATTGCTTTTGCATTATATCATTTTACGACTGATTAACAAGTACATGCCCCCATACACACTATTTACACTCACCTCCCGGAAAGACACGCACGCACATACGCACACGCGCACCACATTCACCTAAATCCCCGTACATACACACTCAAGTTGCTCGTGCGCACAACTACGCACCTCCAACATGGGCTCCAGCTGGTCTGCAATCATATCGAGAAGTCCGCTGGCTGTGATTGCCTCGCCTAGCACATTGCCACCGGCAATCAGGTACACGAGATGCCACTGAAATGTGTTGAAGTCGCCCTTGTGCAGAATTCCCGTCCCGAAAAAGGCGAGTATTGGAATGAGTGCGATTGTACCCATGTCACCAAAGAAGCCTTGCGTCTCTGTCAGCGTCGACCACAGAACAACAGTCACGGCAGAGACAATAAGCACGGCCACGCCCTCCCGCTCGACCGGGCGTGGATCCCAATGAATGGCAGGAACGCACTCGATGTCGTTAGGTCGGCATACAATAAGAAGGTATGCCCAAAGTGCGACAAGTGCGACTAGACAGAATGGAATCGACGCCTGCAACATGTGTGTAAACGTATGTGTGCGCGTGTGTAGTAGGATTCCGTAGGAGTTTATGTGTCTGTCAGGATGTCAACTTTGTGGTAAAGATTTGTGCCTGTGAAATATATACGTGCCATTTTGAAAGGGGGGAGAAAGCCACCAAATCGCACGCCGTTTCACGCACACACGTACAGCACACACACAACATACACTCCTCCACGAACAACACACATACACTCTTCCACCACAACACACTTCCACGCACAACACACAACACACACAGCACCACACCCCTCCACTAACAACACACGACACACAGCATTCCTAATAACCCACCGAAATCCACGTCCCGAACGACAGCGACTGCCCTGGATATCCGTCGCTCACAATGCCGACCACAACACTGTTCTGTGGCGATGAGATGGGACTGAGCATTCCGCCAATGTTGCACGCGAAAGCAAGGGCGAGCATAAGCGTGCGTGCATAGCGACTGCCGATCGGAAGGTCACGCGCGACGGGAGCAATGACGGCCGTGCAGAGAACCGCTGCCGCAATGTTGCTGTTTGTGTTGTGTATGTATGTGTGTGTGTGTATGGGTGTGCACGTGTGTGTTGTGTGTGTGTGCATGTTGTGTGTGTGTATGTGTATGTGTGTGTGCATGTGTGTGTTTGTGCCTTGTTAGCAAACTGTGCTTTCCCAGAATGTTGTGGATAATGTTCTGTGAACACATTGGGGACAACTCGGACACACCCGCACATCCGTCATGTATGTAATGCGCTCACCTTATGAACATCGACAGGAGTGCGCAAAGGAGAACGAAGCAGAGGAGAAAGAGGCGCGGTTTGTCACCCGTCGTTCGCTGAAGAAACGATGCGATTCGCATCTCATGTTGATGCTTCGAAAAAGCTGCCGAAATTGCAAATCCTGCACAGTAGTTGGAGTGTGGGATTCAGTTTGTGCGCGCGTTTGTATGTGTATGTGCGTGTGTATATACGTGTACGCGTCGGTGTGTGTGTGTGTGCGTGTGTGTTTACGCTATGCATGCGAAATCGCTAAAATCAACTATACTTTACACACATGCACACCCCACCTCCAAGAACCATCGCCAACGTCGGATCAAACATCTTTGAAAACACTGTTTTTGCGGCTGTTTCGGCGTCCTGGCCTGGAATGATACCGAGGAGCACCGTAAGAAGCGGTATTGCCAGCGACGCCACATAGTATGGCACGGCCTCTGTCACCCAGCATATTGTGACGGCGACCAGCATCGCTAGGCATCGACGTGCTTGATAGTGCGATGCATCGTTCCAAAAAGGAGCCCACGCGAGTGACAGAAACGCGACGGTTGCGATCGCGAGTGGGATCGGTTTGAGGACTGTAACAAAATTTCGAAGAGTGTTTGTGTGTGTAAGTGTGCGTATGTGAATGAGTGAGAGTGTAATATATGTGAGTGTGTGTGTATACATGTGTAAATGAGTGAGTGTGTGAGTCAATGTGTGCGAGTATGTGTTGGTGCTCGCAGGTCAATCGGACGATTATGTGTATACGAGTCGTGATTGGAGTACGACATGCATGCATCATTGTGCAGGTCATTCATCCCGCCCTTATACTAACACGCAACACACACACACACACACACACACACACTCTCTCTCTCTCTCTCTCTCTCTCTCTCTCTCTCTCTC
>CALSCR010003772.1:0-31119 GCA_943704495.1 Pigoraptor chileana | reverse complement strand
ACACACACACACACACACACACACACACACACACACACACACACACACACACACACACACACACACACACACACATGCAGTACTGCTGTCAATGCGATGTCGGGTGCGCGGACACCAATGAGCAACGTCATCACAGGATCTGTCGTCATTATTGCGGCTTTCACACTGACGACTGCGTTTGGATACATTCCCGAAACTGCGATTGCGGCAATTATCGTTGCCTCTGTCATGACGAAGATTGATCTCCAAATGTTCATCTACCTATGGCGTGTCAACTGTGAGTACGCTGTGGTGTCTCTGTCTCTGTCTCTGTCTCTGTGTCTCCTACTCTGTCTCTGTGTCTCTATTGCTGTCTCTGTCCCTGTCTCTGTCTCTGTGTCCGTGTCTATGTTTTGTCTGTCTCTATGTCTTTGTCTTTGTTTGTGTCTCTGTCTGTGTATCTGTTGTTCTGTCGCTTTTTTTTCTTGATAGTGTCCTCCACTAGCCGATGCATTCTTCCATTGCCAGACTAATCGATCCCTTTTCATGTTTTTTCGTGCAACAGTTTGGGATCTTCTCGTTTTTCTCATTGCTTTTCTGTCGACGCTGTTCCTCGGCATTGAGGTGAGTTATGTAAATTTCTAGCTATGTGTGCATACAGCTTGAATGTGTGTCTGGACATCCCTCATTGATCCTTCTCTCTCATATGCACACTCACAACGCACACCCACCCACACATATACACACACACACACACACAGTACGGCATCCTCATTGGCACGGGCGCCAACGTTGTTCTGCGCCTGTACCGCACTTCGCGGCCACAAATTGCCGTATTGGGTCGGATTGACGAGCCGCCATACTTTGTTCCCCTCGCTGACCACGCCGACGCCGTGCGCCCTGAAGGCATTCTTATCTTCCAACTGCAAGAGGCGCTCATATTCTCAAACTGGTCCTACATTCGCAAGGCTGTGTTCAAGATTGAACGCGGTTTGCTGAAAAAGTCGTTTTCGTCGGACAGTCTCGATCTCGCCGCACTCGGCATTGACACTGAGGATATCAACGAAGATGGTGGCATTGATGTGGATTCGCTTTATCGACCCACAGATTACCACACTCTCCGCGACGAGGTCGGGGATGAAGAGCACGGCGATGGTGCGAGTGTGAAGGACGATTCAGAGAAGGGAGATGGCGATGCAAAAGAGAACGAGGATGGGACGCCGGCACCCGCACGGCGCGCCCACGGAGAGCTTGATCCGGAAGGCCCCGAGGTGCGCAAAAAGAAGCACAAGACAAGTGGCCGTCAGTTTATCAGCGACTTGAAGGTGGGGATGGGACTGAAAGCGGCGAAGCGTCTGCCCCGGCGGAGACCTCAGGTGGCGAAGGGCACGGAGGTCGGGACGCTCGAGGAGGACGACGCCGGCGGTGTGTCAACAAGCGTGCAGATGGAGCCCGTGCGTGGAGTGCCTGCACAACCATCGGCGGGTACATCGCTTGACGACATGCTCAAGGAAGACACAGACGCAATCTCAATGGGCTCATCGAAGCTTGTAGTTGTGCCGGAAGACGGCGCATCGTCGATTGGAGACGCAGATTCGATCGTCCCCGTGGGCGACGACGGTCGCGGGGAGATCATGCGTGCGTTTATCTTTGACATGACGTGCGTGCATGATATTGACAGTGCGGGCATCGATGCACTCCGGATGATTCTGGCCGATTGGAATTCAAAGAATGTTGTCATGTGCATCGCCGGCGCCAAACCGCCAGTGATGGACATGCTGCGCAATGTGCAGTACCTCAAGGCCACCGGGACGATACACTTCTTCAGGACGGTGGACCAGGCGGTCGCCGGCGTGGAGAATCTGAGTGCCGACACGAACATCAAGGGAGGCACGGTGTTTGATGTTCCACTCCGCGAGGACACCCGGCCGGTGGAGCTCGCCTCACTGCTCGATTGAGTGCGTCTTTTTTTGTTCCGTCTCACACACGTTGGTGTGTGTCTGTTTTTTTTTTCTTTCTATTTTGCGTTGCTGTGCTCTCTTTCTGTTTCCTTCTCTGTTTTAGTATCACATCGTGCAGTCGTCAAAGAGTCTATGCCACTGACTTCTCACTCCCGCTCTCTTCTATCGTGCTTGTGGAGTCCATGGGCGCAGCGTCTCTGGTTCGCATCATATGTCTGTCTGGTTGCTATCGCTGTTGTTGAGTTTCGTGTCTGTGAGAGTCGTCATGTTCTGAATTCTTGTGTTCGCATCAATTTCAGTCTCTCCCTTCTTTCATTTTAGATCCCGCTTGCGCCCAAATTTGCGTGCGTGTTGCTTTTTTCTTGATTCAAGAACTTCAAATACACTTTTCATGTCTCTCAATTCAATGCGGAACTTTGTGCTTGCGTGCGTGTGTGTGTGTTGTGTGGTTGTGTGCGTGTGTGTGTATGTGTATGTATGTGCATCCTCCCTCCTCGTTCTTCAACTACTCTCATCGCACTCGCTCCATAGACACCTATCAATCTCTTTGTTTCAGTATTTGTACGCACTGAAGTAATGCGTCACAATGAAGCAGTAGTGTATTTCCTTTGGCTGATATACCCACGGCTGTTGATGTGCAGGCGTGCATCCTGCTCGTCGTGCAACATCGTTTATTTGAAACCGGTGCCGCTATTGCATATACTCCACAACAGAGTTGAATCGAAAGTGTACGCAAGAGTGACCTTCAGTACTCAAAACGCCTTAGGCATAAGCCCATCCACTCTCTAACAGAAGCGAGGGAGCTCGCTTCATGAAGCATAAGAACAACAACACACAAGAATCGTGTTTGATACATATCAATTCCATCAAGCCCAAACAAGGGGGGGGGGGGGGGGGGCCGTTTTTGTTTTCAAAATCGGTGTTTATGCGCATGATCTCCGGCATAGGGACGCCCGCGCCACTCTATCCTCGCGGGTTTTGACGCCAAAAAATCACCGATTAAGTAAGAGTAAAAAAACTGCCCATTCAGCTGACAGCATACTCACAAAATAACAATAAGAGGAGCAGTGTGAATAGTTGCACGAAGAGTAGCAGTGACACAACTCAACCCAACACAACACGTGCACGCACACCACACGCACACACACTTACACACGCACGCACATGGACGGCCACGCACACACGCACATATAACACATCGCAGGCGTTCCTGTCTGGCACGTATCTCCACCCAAAGATTCTCCGTTGCGCGAATGCTTCCACTTGAAGTATATACTCGCCACAATCACAGAGGCCATCGCGCACGTGACTGACGCGCGATGGCCTCTGTGATTGTGGCGCCATTCCAACTTCAAGTGGAAGCATTCGCGCAGCGGAAAATAAAACGACAACGGCGATCTTGCGATTCGAGCCAGAAAAGAAGTCGGAGGCCCATGCACATGCGCGAATAATCAAAGATGCACGCACCCACGCGCGCGCGCCAGCGTTCACGGTCAGTGTACGTAACTACTCGAGAACAATGAGAAGACGATCCCCATCAAAGTACGACATCACCGACACAGCAGCGAGCCACGCTTGTACGCGCTCAGCATCCACGCGGGTAAATGCCTCCGTCATGGTTTCGTGTATGGCAAGGGGAACGAGCGTGTGGCCTGCATTGGCCTCCTTCCGCAGCACGCGGACCGCCCGTTGCACCGAGGGATCATGCGGCAGCGCCCATTCTGCACCGGGCGTCAGAGCATCGCGCGACAATCGCAGCTTGGCACAAGCATCTTCGTGTTGTTTGATAGTTCGCAGGATGCGGATGCGCTCCCGCAATTCGTGTCCAAACGACTTTGTCGGTCGTTCATTCGTCGGCGGAGTCGCGCGGCCTACAGGCGGCGACGATTCCGAGGATCCCGCGGGTGCGCCTCGTGATGCAACCAACGGCACCATCTTTTGCGTCATCACCGGATGATTATCCGGGTCCAAAGTGGAAGGTAAAAACGAAGGGGACTGCGGCGGGCCCTGGCCAGCGGGGCTCGACTGCAGCACGTGGTGTGTGCTGCTGTTGTGCCCCGGTGGCTGAGGATGCGCCGGGCCGGACATTTGCCGGGGAGCTCCTTTCCACGAGGGCAGTCGATAACACTCGAGGAATTCAAAGTTCAAATACGATTGCACTTCTACACTCCACAGCCGGTCAACAACGACGGCGACTAACGGATTAACCACTGGGGCACACACGGTGCCCTTGGACGCACGACCGGCCAACCGGCTGCCGAGCTCTCGGTTATCTGTCGGTGCCGTGTGAGGCACCCAAACGATGCGGCCCAACCCATGCGATCATCAGCATATGCACACTTACTTCAGAGTGCACCACTTAGTAACCCTTCAGCACCACCGACAGAGCAGCTGCTCATAGCATCAACATGAAAACACAAAATATGAAGAAAGCGTATTATGGAAAATAAACGCACAAAAAGTAACAGATTAGCAGCTCTTCTTCCATGAAATGACCAGCACAACCCGCCTTATATGGGCATATACATAACACTAATTCCTTATATATAGTCAAATATCCACAATGTCTTCCTATGTGTACGACACTTCCCGTATAGCCATAAAAGGGAGGGTGTCTGTTGACGACACACTGCCTAATTTGGCCATGGCGACGGCATGACGTCGGAAGATTGCCATGGAGGGCTATTAATAGCCACACGGTTTGAACGCCCTCTCTGGAATGCTCGCCTCTGCACGCACGCACACACACACACGCACTCTCATTACACGCCACACACAATACTCTTCACACAGCATCTGAAACCGGGGCACGTGCGTGTGGTTGTTCTCGTTTTCAGAGCGAGTAATCTGTCGTCGGCTGCAACGGAAGTTCTACGAATCGTAACTATTTTCGCTGTGGGCAACTCATTTGGATTAGCTCGAAAACGCAGCCAATTTCGAAACTAATCGTCGATTGAGGTCGTCATATTACTGCTCTGTTGAATCGTGCTACATCTTCCTTGCTCTGGTCTAGTCTTCACAATGGCGCTTTTGAAATTGGTGGTTAAACCGAGGCCACGGCTTTCATAGCTTAATATTCCGCCATCATCTCAACCAACGTCGATCTTACAAAGTCGGCCAAACCGACAACGATCGTCCAATTACTGCACTCATTTTTCAATTGGCATCAATATCCGATCTTCGTCGCATCCATTCGCAATTGTCGTTTTGGGAATCAGGCGACGACTTTCTTTTCAACTGGATGGCCAACTGACATGAATTGTAATCCGCTAAGATGACCGTGACGCTCAAGTTACCCGCCTTTCAACTGCGGGTGTCCGCGGCAGACCAGGCAAAGTTGCAGAGCCGAAAGCGGCAGATTGTTCAGCAACATCAGGGTGCGAAGAATGAAAAGGTTTGCATCGGTGCTTCTGTTTTGTGTTTCTTTTTTTCTTGCCTTATTTTCTTGCCTTCGTTTCTTTGCGTTTACCCTCACTCTATCGTGATCATCACCACACGGCTTCATTTTATTCACCACATTGTCGCGCGTGTTTGTACTTCGCAACTACTTTCTGCAGGCAACAACATGGAAGGCCGCAGTGCCACCGGAGCTATGGGAATCTGTCGCCCCTGCCGATCGGAATTTTCAAGAGATCATTTACGAACTATTGCTGACGGAGAGACAATACGTTGCGACTCTGACCATGATCAGCCTCGCATTCCGACAGCCCGTTCTCGACGGCGACATTATTCCCGCCGCTCTTGCAGACCAGATCTTTTCAAATGTGGAGGAGGTGCGCCAGGTTAATCTTCGCTTCCTTGCGGCCCTCGAATCACGATACCGTGCCGAATTTCCTGTCGTACGTGGCGTCGACGACATCTTCGTAATGTTTTCAGAATCATTTTCGGCGTACGAGACGTACTGCGGCAACCAAGAGGCAGCATTTAAAATGCTGATGCTTGCGCGCCAAAAGTATCCCGAGTTTGCAAAGTTTCTTGTCGAGTGCCACAAGTCCCCTGCGTGTGCCGGACTGACGCTGGACGGTTTTCTCTTGACGCCCATGCAACGGATAACGCGATACCCTCTTCTGTTGAAGGCAATGTTGGCGCAAAAGGGATGCGACGCAAACGACGTCCCCGACAATGCGTACATACAGAAGCAGCAGAGGAGCAAGAAGCGCGGGGCGGGGGAGGACGACGGCACTGACGAGCACGCCGCACTAGTCAATGCATACCACTCCATGATGGCGTGTGTATCTGCAGTGAACGAGGCTGCGCGCAGATCAGACGACTCAAAGCGTCGGCGTGCGGAGGCGGCAAAGGCGGGAGACGACTTGGACCCACTTGCAAGACGGCGTGCCACAATCAGTGGCCCATCTATGCCGCGTTCGGTGACGTCGCTTGGTCGTCACGGCGTGCCCATGTCAGGACGGTCCTCTAGTTTGGGCGATACGCTTATACGCCCGAGCACGGCGGCATCGGTTGAGTCGGCATCGGCGTCTGCAGTTGTGGGGCGGTCTACCCCGCGGTCCAGTTTGCGAGTGTCATCCACACAACGAAGATATCAGAATGTGGCCGATGACGCCGACGATTTGGACGACGACGGCGACGACGCTTTGTTGAAGGCGAGCGAGGATGTTGTGCAGCTCAAGCGCGAAAGAGATGCACTCAAGAACGCACTCAGTGACGCCACGCACCGTCTTCATTCTTTAGAGGGAATTTTGGGTGTGTCAAAGCTCACCGTTGCCCAAGACGCGCATCCGGGAGAGGGCCGGAGTGAGCACGTGCGATCTCGTGCGACTGTGCGCCGGCACGAAGTCTCTGTAGCCGCGCGAAAACCTCCCCTCGGTGTCACGTGGCCCCACCCACAACACACCGACGCGGGTGGTGACGAAACGGAAGGGCGATCGCCTGACAAGAAGGCTTTGCGAACCGTACACTTATCTGTGCCAGGGGTGTCTGCACATGCGTCATCCAACTCCTCTGCAACGTCTTCCACATCAAGGCACCACAGAACACGAAGACAGCGAAGTCGCTCACGTGAGCCCCCGCACGACGACGACGATGACGCCGAGGAGGAAGGCCGTGGAAGCTCACTGTCATCGGCAACGTCCCGGGGAAGAACACCCGAACTTTCTTCATTATCCCGCAGCGCCACGCCTACGCTGCCTCCCATTAGCACTCCGTCACGAGGTGCCACGCCCGTTGCTGGACTTAAAACAAGTCCCATCGCACACCCGGCAAGCCTTTCTCCGTCGCGCCGTGACGGAGGTGCGCACACCACAGCGCACGATGGCGGTGGCGGTGACGGTGGGCGTCGTGGTGACACACGCCAAAGCAGTAGCAATTCGTTGGACAGGCGATTTGTGGGTCACGAGCTTGCCGTGTGCAGTGCGTCTGACACCGACGGAGAGCAAAAGAGTGCTCGCGGATTGGGCATTGGTGTCAAGGGTGTCGCTGTTCATGTGAGTCCGCCCAAGACAACAGCAGGCCCACACGGCACGCTTGGTATCGGCGCACATGCGGTCCCTCTGGTGCACGTCGACGCCGGCGCAGAGAGGCACACACTCGGTGTAACAAACGACAACTCATCTTCATCGTCTGAGCAATCGCCCCGCGCACTGCCCGCGGATCCTCTTAGCGCACACTTGCCTATCGGCGTCCACGCACAAGTGCACGCACAATCAACAACAAGTGTTGTCGATGCCGTCATGGAGGAAATGAACGCCCGTCTCTTGCGCGAGAACGCCGACCTCCGAAGACGCCTCCACGACCTGGAAGTATTGCAGGCGGGCGGCACTGGCCATCCGGGGCACTCTGCCAAGCCAAACGCGCACTTGGCCCCGCTTGAAGTGACCGTGCGTCGGCAGGGCGCGCACACTGTTGTCCTTGAGCCTGTTGTCACGCCCGCCGGGTCGTCTGCCCTCAACCAGTCACTCAATTCCACAATCGTGTTTGACGACTCCGACCCATTCGATCCTCTTGCGGAAGCGCGGGCGGCGGCGGCGGCAGATGAGAGCATTGCAAGATGTCACGGCGATGAAGAGTGTGATCTTGTCGCCGAAGATGACGGTGATGACGAGAAGGCATTGGGAGACGGAGGCGCGCAAAAGCGCTCTCCAGATAAGCACGCCGCAGGAAGTGCAGCGGATTCTGGCAGTTCCGGCCCATCTTCCGCCGAGATGTGCGATGATGAGGACTCGATCGTTACTGATGCTTCTGCTGGTGCGGCGGGCGATGCGGCGGCAACCGTTGGCGAGGATGCAGGTTCGACCCGGTCCCGTGAAATTGCGCGGATTACAGCACGTGACATTCGCAATGCCCACCGCCAGTTCCTTGCCGGTCACATTGAGGCTGCCATCGAAAAAGCGTCTCGCTGCCTCACTCTGCTTGATGACGGCACTGCAGCCGCTAGTGACGCAACAGAGGCTACGTCCTCGTCGGCGGCAAACACAACCGTACCTTCCGACCAAGGGAAGTTGCGCGTCGATCTCCTTTGCATTCTCTCACTATGCGAGCTTCGTCGCGGAAATCACCGCCGCGCAAAGTCGCTGCTGAAGAGGGCGAGGCAGGTTGCGGGAACCACGGGCAACCGCGTTGGGAGTGGCAAGGTCTATCGCATTATTGCGTCCATTCGCAAGCGTGAAGGCAATCGCGACAAGGCCATTGCGGCTCTTCTGAAGGCCCAAGACCATCTTGGCGCAACAAAGGGACGCGGATCAGGCCTCGCCGAGGTGTGCATCAGCGCAGCAGAGCTCATGATTGAGGACAAACGCAGGCAGGAGGGTGCGATCGCGCAGATGGCACGTGCAAAAGTACTTGTGCAGGAGCTGTGGGACAAACCAAGTGCGTCTGTCGCTGAACTCGGCTATCGTCTTGGTGCGCTGATGGCGCGTGTGGGCAACCTAGCGGACGCCGAGGGAGTGCTCGCCGGGTGTGTGGAAGCGTGCGAGCGCGTTTTTGGCGTCGACAACAAGTACACCATACGCGCGAGGCAGGGACTCCGCGATGTGTTGGGTGCCGCAAAGAAGTACAAGGAGGCTGCGAGTGTGTCCCGACGCATTGTCAAGGCACTTTCCAACACGGGACAGTCAAACTCGCCTGAATTTGCCGACGCTATTGTGTATCTCGGGGCGTTTGAGGCTGCGCAGGGACAGCCGCAAAGTGCACTCAAGAACCTGTCGACTGCATACGGTATTTACGAGGCGAGTGGGCGTGAGGTCGGCGAGGATAAGAGCGCGTGGGCGTCGTCCATCATTGAGGGCAGCCGTCGAGGCACCGCCCCCATGCGGTCGCGCTTTGGCAACTTGTACGAGAACTCGGATAGCATCACTCAGTACTACAAGGTCTATTGACTTTTGAATCAACCGCGCGGCTCTGACTTTGTGTATCGTTTATGTGGTTTCTGTCGTATTTATAATTCGCACACACGTGTTTCTGTGATGTATTTCAGAATATACATTCCTGAGTTTATTTCGTATGGAATGCATACTGTTTGGTGTGTGTTTAGCAAGTACATGTCTGTTTTCCTAGCCCCGCCGCTGCTGGATCTTCTATCGTTTAGTTATGTTCCGATGAGAACTCACTGCAATTGCCGTGTATACCCGCCAACCGGGACGGAGATGTAATGGCGATAAACATACTCCAGTGCAGCTGTAGTGATGCAAGTTTGTTGCTCACTCAGTTCATGCATGTCATTCTGATTCATTTGTTGCCAACTGGAACAGAAGGGAATAGAATTGATACTTATAAAACCTGACTCAACTGTCAATGCCATGCGACAAACGACTTCTGGAGCTGACGGGGGCCACTGAATTATCCAACCGCATTGTAACAATTAAATTGCCAGTCCAGTTTACGTTGCTTTGCTTCAATCCGGCACACTCGTTTTCCTCATCCGCCGTTCATAAATGCACTCAACCCCCCTTTGACGGTGGAAAAGATCGTGTCCGACGTTAACTGACTGGCCGACTCTGTCTTGATTTCAAATTTTTCAGAGATTTTAGTTAATCATCACATATATAATTATCAGTTGTCGCCAGCAAAGACGACTCGCGGCCCGTGGCACACTCGTCTGTGCCCTCGCATGCAAAACGCGCTTTAAGCCAACGAATGTTGGCCTGCCGTCTTGCTATTCTGTTCAAACATCGCGTTTTCACTGTCGAGTGTGTACAAAGTTTCCCCTTCGCCGGGGTTTGGCACTGTCTCTGCATACTGAGTGTCGACGTCATCGGGAACAGTCAGCGCATATGTTCCCGATATTGCGATGTCTGACATATTCACAGCGTCCAAATCGCCACTGCCAATGCCACGACCACTCAGATGACCACCGCCGCCCTCCGTTCCGCATAGCGCAGCCATTCCTCGTCGAAGTTGAAGAACAATCTGAGAGAATTGTGGTCGCGTTTCTGCAAGTCTTCGCCAGCAAGACTCCATTGCAGCACTGACCAGTTTCGGACAGTCCATTGGCGGTTCCATGCGCTTGTCCTGCGATAGATAGGCTGTCATCATATGTAACAGTACGTATTATCGTTTAACTCACGTGTGAGATGGCGCAATCCGTTTTTTACAGTAACAATGCAATGGCGAGTTTGCAGTGTACTTACTCGATACAGCGTGGTTCTCGAGTCCGGGGTAGGGCTTGGCTCCGCGTGCAAACACCTCCCACATGACAATGCCAAACGACCACACATCCGACGCCTGAGTAAATATTCGATGCTGAAGAGACTCTGGGCTCATCCTAATATATATATATATATATATATATATATATCAACAGTCGAGTAGCATTGTGTTGGATCGAAGCTGTGGCGTTAGTATTGACAACAAATTAAACTAATTTGACCAAAGCTCGCGTAATAGAGGAGCGAATCAGACTTCATCAACAGTCACCATTGACAGTCACCAGTCACTGGCGGTATACAAAGATTCAAATGAACCACGTGGACCATTTTCTCAAGACTCTCACTGAGGCGCCTTCCAAATATACTTGATGACATGTACTTGTTACAAACGGCAAGTATGCACTGACGCTTGTGCAGCATTCATCTGATGTACTACACTGAGTGTGTAAACATTCTGAGATGCAAACAGCAGTAATAACAGTCCGCACAAAGACGAATGTCGGCAACACAAACATTGGCAGACAGAGGCTTGCAGACAAACATAGACAAGTACAGTAGACAGCCGCACGGCGATGGAACTCACCATTTGACGGGCAGTTTCCTGCGCGTCTTGGCCATGTAGTAGTCGCCAGATCCACTCGTGTC
Organism: Pigoraptor chileana; assembly: GCA_943704495.1. Classification (NCBI taxonomy): domain Eukaryota; class Filasterea; order Ministeriida; family Capsasporidae; genus Pigoraptor; species Pigoraptor chileana. Next base: position 19,931 of record CALSCR010003772.1, on the reverse strand, counting down.
ACGTGAGAGGCCCATGTCCGCAACCTTGACAATCACTTGTGCTTTGGGACTCAACTTCCAGCCATTCTCGATGGAGTTGGGAGGGCGGGGTCCGGCGACGACCATGCAGTTGCGAGCGGCAAGGTCCCTGTGCACATTCGCCACGCGTCCGATGGGTCAGTTTTTGAAGTTAAGTGGCCGGGAGGAAAGAAAAACATGCAACACCGTACCGGTGAAACCAAATGCAATCTTTTATCACTCTAACAGCAGTGCCGCAACCGGCATGATGCACACACACACACACCGGCACATGCCATATAATGCACAAATGCACACAGTACACGGCGCACACGCACACTGACACTCACACATACTGTAGACATGCCACATTATAATACACACATGTATGCCGATAGTTAGTTACACTACAATGCACATGCACACTGCACACATACCTGTGAACGATTTCGCACTTGGCAAGGTGCTCCATTCCGCGTGCAATATCTGCAAATGACGAGGTTGTTTGAGCACGGCACATGGTCGAAACAGAACAATCGCATTAATAAAATTACATTACATCTCGGACAGCATAAGCGTCCATACTGACGTTCATACCGACCGCATGCAAAAAACACAGTTACATGCAGTTGTATCAGACATCGCACACGTGACTTCTGGGCTTTTTCTTACCGATGCAAAAGCAAAGAAGGTCCGTTGAAGTGAAGTCGGAGGCCTTGCCATTACTGAGAAAGTGACGCAGATCTCCATGTGCGGCGAATTCGAGAACCATGCAGTTGGGTTCGCTCTGCGATCACGAAAGGAAACGACAGCGATACAATTCATATGGCTGTCAGTGAATGATATAGCTCATGTACCGACAACAGACACAATCATTGCAGACAAAGTCGACAAAGCTGAAGGGATGGATCGGTTGGACTGAATGGAACAGATTGGATTCATGATATTCGCTTCACAGTCGACTAGAATAGTAAACATACAGGTATCGTCACGTGACTGTGCCCACCTGTGTGCAGACGCCAACAAGCTCGATGATGTTTGTGTGCTTTGGAATGGTCCGCATGAGATCAATCTCCGCCATAAATGCACTCCGCGCCGAGCGGATTTCGTCCGCGCTTGACAGAGCCGTCACTTTAAAAGTCTTGACGGCAGCTTTGATCGCCGCAACGCTGCCTCCGCGAGGCGTGATGTCGGCAAGATAGACCTCGCCGAACTCTCCCTCTGCGATGGGACGGTGTGATAAACACTGACATCAGTAAGTATGAGCGCCACAACGCACAGATCAGTGGAATTCGAACAATAAAGTGTTTGTGAGCGATGAAACAGCGTGCATGCACACACCGCCAATTCTATTGCGCAGATGAATGCAGGATCCAGGCATTTCGATTTCGGCGATTTCGGGGCGGCGCACGACGGTATCGATCAAATCGAGCTCCGTTCGTGCGAGTGCTTCCATCTTCTTGCGTGACGCTCGCTTGCGGACAAAGAGAATCGCAAAGACAATGCCCGCCGCGCCGACAATTGCACCCACGACGCCGCCAGCCACGGGTCCGACCACGTTGCTCGATGAGGATGCACCGGCCGTCGGAGTGCCCGAGTCTGTTGGTCCAATGGAGGCCGTCTCACTGAAACGTGTGGCATTCGAGTTTCCGTATTGGTTTACGCTGACAATTTCATACTCGTACGTTCGTCCAAATACGACGTCTCTATCCTTGTACTCTGTCGCCATGCGCCCCTCCAAGATGAGACGACCATCGCGGAAGATGAGCGTCTCGATGATGGGACCGCTGCTTGAGTCTTCCTTCCACGTAAACTTGATCATGGGATGTTGGTTGTTGTCGGGATCGAGTGTTGGAGTGGACGAGACAGTGTAGGGGGGCGACGGCAGCTCTGCCTTTTCAAGGCGTTCGATTGAAAATTGACCCGCTGACGGCGAGGACACATTCTTGATGTTGAAGGGCTGCACAAAGTACGTATATCCTTGGCCGATAACGACATTAGTGTCGATGAATGTGAGCACATCGCCGACCTGTCAGTTTGGCATTCAAATGAAGCTATGTACAGTCAGAGACAGCGTGGGATGGGACGTGGAAGTGGACAGATGTCAGTTGTTGCACAGGTGCCGACCCACTTGATACACCTTGGGGATACATCCCGCTCGACGAATCTCGTACCGCCACGCGTTCCATGCGCGCGGACCGACATCGTCATGGCTCCATCGGAGTCGTATGCCAATGCCGTCTTGGGTCAATTCCGTCGTGGCGTTGACCTTTGGCACAGACGGAGCGACGACCACGTTGCAAATGACACCCGTCCATCCAAATGTACACGTGCACTTGCCGGTGGATGCATCGCATGCAGCGCCGTTCTCGCATTTGCAGGGTGTGTTGCAGCCTAAGCCGTACATTTTACGGCCGGGAAGAAGATCGCAGGTTGTGTTGCAGTGTGGGCCTCCAACGCCAAGGAGGGCAGTGCAGTCGCAAGTTCCATTACCGAAAAGGCCATCATCACAGACGCCACCATTGCATGCGCATGCTGCAACAAGAATAACAAGACCACAACAAGAACAGAAAACAATGTTAATGAAGGTGGTTAGGCTGTAAAGAGAGGAAGTTCGATGGAGAGACAGTCGACTGGTACTGACATAAACCTTACATGAGCAAGACGGTCCATACAATCCCGTCTTTGCCGCGCATTCGCAGGTGCCGTTGAATCTGTTACAACTGCCGTTACTACACGGGCACGCAAGAGTGCAATTGGGTCCGTATTGCCCGACAGGGCATTCGACATTGCACGTGACGCCCATCCACCCCGCAGGGCATGTGCACGCTCCAGTGAACCGGTCACAAGTGGTTCCGTTCTCGCAATTGCACGACTGGGTGCAGTTGGCGCCAAAACGATCGCTTGCACACGCAAGATCACAGTTTGCCCCCGTCCACCCCGCAGTGCATGCACACATCCCCGTAAATCGATCGCAAGTTGTTGCACCATTCTTGCAGTTGCATGACTGGGTGCAGTTGGCGCCAAACCGATCACTCGCACATGCAATGTCACAGTTAGCGCCTGTCCATCCCGCGGTGCACGCGCAGGCGCCAGTAAACCGGTCACACGTCGCCCCATTCTTACAGGTGCATTTTTCAACACAATTGGCGCCAAATCGATCGCTTGCGCACACTTGATCACAATTCACGCCAGTCCAGCCAGCAGTGCATGTGCAAGCGCCAGTGAACCTATTGCATAACGCTCCGTTACTGCAGCTGCACGCACTGCTGCAATTGATGCCGAAGCGGTTGCTTGCACACGCCTGGTCGCAGCTGATGCCCGTCCACCCTGCAGGACACGCACACGCACCAGTGAACCGATCGCACGCTGCACCATTCTTACAGCCACAAACACTGCTGCAATTGGCGCCAAAACGATCGCTTGTGCATGAAATATCGCACACGCTACCCGTCCACCCAGCAGAGCACGTGCACGCTCCGGTTACTGGATCGCATGCCGCACCGTTTTTACAGCTGCACGACATCGCACAATCCGATCCAAATGTTCCCGACGTGCACGTTGCAGAGCACGCCGTGCCAGTCCAACCGATTTCACAAAAGCAGTTGGCGCACATATTCGCGACACATCGACTTGCGCTGTTGGAGCAGAGATTGCCTTTGTTACCGGGATTCAACGCAAGAACCACCCTCTGTGATTGCGCCGAATTCAAAAAATTCAAGCACTTTTGTAAGTTGTCATATCAGATGTTTCAAAACTGCCCAGTGTTGCACAAAACAAAGCAATCGTTTGTGTCGCAGCGTTAAAAAAAGTAATGGACGGTTGTGGTGCCATGCATCGTCCCTCACAACATTGCTTTTGAATCGAAATGAGGCACTCAGACGCAAATAAACATACCGAAAGGCTGACAAGTTTGTCGAATATCCCGCTTGGAAGTATCTCGATTTGGTTTAGCCCAAGGTCACTGTTTATCAATGTCAGAGGAGTTCGAATCGGCATATAATATTGTGGGTGACATCAATCGTTGTCAATGCAGTTGCAGCTGCAAACAAACAAACGTAAACAAACAAGCGACTGATTATAATCCACACTGTTCTCGCACTCACAGAGTAGTCAGCGCAGTGAGCTTGTCGAATATCCCGCTCGGAAGTGTCGCAATTTGGTTTGAGTTGAGCTGACTGTCGGTGCATGAGCGAATTACATGGAATGACAGAGTGAGTGACGTCAGTTGCTGTTACGCAAGTCCGCGAGTCATGATAAGCTCGGCGACAAACAAACAACTGCGCCATCAGGTCTCCCACTCACAGTGTAGTCAGCGCAGTAAGGTTGTCGAATATCCCGATTGGAAGTATCGCAATTTGGTTTAATCTGAGCTCACTGCATTGTAGTATTAGCAGGGGTCCTGATATTAGTCAAACGGAATGATAGCTGAGAGTGAGAGAAATCAGTCGCTTGACTTTCAATGCAATCGCAGTATAACAATCGCGCCGTTCTCCCACTCACAGCGTATTCAGCGCAGTAAGTTTGTCGAATATCCCGATTGGAAGTGTCGCAATTTGGTTTGAATTGAGGTAACTGCATGAGTCAAATGATATGACATTGACAGGGTGAGTCAGTAATGAAAATCCGACTTTGTCCAGTGCCTGTGAATGAAATTGCCTGAAAAATAACAACCGCGCGTTTAGTCCGCGCCACGACTTACTCACAGAACAGTCAGTGCAGATAGCCTGTTGAAAATCCCGCTTGAAAGCGTCACAATTTCGTTTGAACCGAGGTATCTGTCAAAAATTAGTTGAAAGTGCGGTAGTGTTATAGGGTGGAGTAAAACTCAGTCGGTATCCAAGGGTACTGAGCGCCCTTGGTCGCCGCACATTTGTAAAAGACGCACAATCAGCGCTGAGGGTGAGACTCAGCGCTCCCGGCTGTGGTACACTCCACCCACAGTGTGGTCAGCGCAGTGAGCTTGTCGAAAATCCCGCTTGGAAGTGTTGCAATTTGGTTTGAGTCGAGATCACTGCATTATTATAGCCGCATGGAAGCCGAGTGGATGACGGGAAGTGAGTCAGTCCGGCAACAGACGTTTCTGAAAGCCAGCCATGATTACACCATGTATATTAGGCAGTACCGGAGCAGGCAGGCGCATGTGGCTGCAGGGCCGACACGCTCACCTCGATCAGCATACAGAGTGTATGGAACAGCAACGCACTGCAATAACTTTCTGATGTCTCGGAGATACTCACAGTGTTTTCAGGCCGGGAATGCTATCAAAGAGGCCGCTGGCAATGGACGTCAGCCCCTTGTTTGACCAACTCCTGCAAAGTTGTTTGCATCCCGCAGCAAACCGGTAAGTTAGTGATGGTGTAGGTATATGCCGCGGAAGACAAGACGGATCGCCAGTTGCCAGCGGCCGCCGGCGTCAAGTTTCAGGATGCATATGCAGTGTGCTAGTCAGTGCGAGCTGGCGAATCTGGTAAGATGCGGAATGGACGACTCCAATGTGGAATATCGAGGGCGACGCGCGGTTCCGTTATAGTAATTTCGGACTATACTCTATCATGTCCGGGACTATGGCGGAGAACATGAAGCAAGCACTCAATACTTACAATGCGGTGGTCCCCTGGGGAAATGCACACGAAAGGACGGCTCCTCCGTTGCACGTACAGGTGTCTGGGCACGCGCCGACGACGACTTGAGCTTGGCACAGTAGGCACATCGCAACCACCAATGCACCCAGGCGTTTAGGTTTGCCAGCACGCACGTCGACTGAGACACCAGCACTCCTCCAGTTGCCCTGCATCATATATATGGCATCGGCCGAGGAATGCGAAACACGGTCGCCGTCATAATCAACAATAAGCTTCGATCGGCGGAGCAACACGGCTCAGGAGTAACACTGATTACCGATCAGCCTTCAGCCGCAGCCGAAGATTCACTTTTCAGTCGGCCCCGGCTACTGCTGGCTACAATACACCGTATAACGCCGTACTCACAATGCCGCCGTGACGGTGGCAGGCGGCAAAAAACTTCTCCATGACCGATCTGCAGCCGATCGCCGGCGGTCAGACGTCCCGCGTTGCCGGGCTCGGCAGTTCTTAGACTCTCAGAGCTCGCGGGAACAGCTCGACCTCTAAACAGTTTTTTTTTCAATTTCTAGAAAACAATAAACAGATTCGTGCTCGCCAGTGCGGCGGTGCATGCAACATACGCGGATGACAAAGCTGGTGTACGCAGCGGCGGGTCTTCTCCACCACCGACGGCTGAAGACCTGATGGGACCCGCCCCGGGAACGGTCTTGCGTTACGAATCCGTCGCCAATGGACGATATAGATATGCTGACGGGAGAAGTCCTCACTCGCCGCTGGACGGCTGTGCTGCTTCTCGGTGTAAAACAGTAATGGGTCCGGCCGCGTTAATTGTAGTGAGGAACGCGGACCCGGTCTGGTGGAGGGGCGCCCGACTTACCCCCGACGAACGATTCACCGGACAAGATGACGTTACCGAGATCTCGCCTGTAATGTATTGAAATTTGAATCTATGGCATTGCCTGTTGTGGGGTATCCGCCCACAATCAGATCCTATTAAGGTCACTTACGGCTCTATCAGACCATTAAAGGAGTCGCAGGTAAAATCCACACGAACAGTCGCCGAGAGTCACGTGAGGATGCGAACCGAATACGTTGCGAGCTCTCGTGTGTTTCTGATAATTGGTCATGTGATGGAGCTCCGCGAGCCCCTCGGTGCCTTTAAATTGAAAAGCGATTGATATTTCACCAAATTTCTCACCAATGTTCAAATACGTGGCGCCGGCGCGAGTCACAAGTCTATTGCGTGAGCGCGTGAGTGAGCAGTTTCTCACTTGCAATAACAACGAAATGCAAGATGCACCATGTTTTCCTATTACTTACAAACTCTTTATAAGCTTTATACACCTTAGGATTGGTATAAACAGAATAGAGACGTAGAGTTGTTTGTCTTCTCTCCTCTCTCTCTTTTTCTCTCCTTTCTCTCTTCCTGTTGCTGGAGAGCACACTTTGCGGAAAATGAAGAAGAAGGTCAGTCAAGTTGTGCATGCATCACACTTTGCACTTTGTGTGGGTCGGGTACATCGCACGTGTGCTGTGCTTCTCTTTCTTTCGGTTGCTAAGCGTGCGTTTATTGCGCTCAGTGCATTGCGTTTTATGTCAGATTGTGACTTTTCTACGACACCCACCCTCTATACACCCACTTGCGGCGAACGGAGTGTTTATTTATTCGCCATGTGCGTTTATTTCCCGTATGAGCGATGCCGTGGAGGACGAATGCTGATTAGTACCTATTCGATGCATGTGCATATACGAGGAAGTGTGATGTTGGATCATTAATACTTGTGTGTTTGTTTCTGTGCACAATATGAACAACGAACAGGTCCTTTTGATGGGCAAGTCGGGTTCCGGCAAGACCTCGATGCGCTCCATCATCTTCGCTAATTACATTGCCCGAGACACCCGGCGGCTCGGATACACAAGTGAGCGTCTGTTGTTTTAGGTTGTGCTTCTAACATACACTTGTGCTTGTGCGAGTCCCTCAATTGTGCTCGCATACTGTGGAATAACCGCGGGGTACAATGACACTTACTCTGTGTGTGTGCCACTTTTGCTTGCAGTCGATGTCGAGCATTCACACGTTCGTTTCCTTGGAAACCTGGTTCTCAACCTTTGGGATTGTGGAGGGTGTGTATGTGCACTCGTTGGTCGGGGCTCCTCTATCGAAGCAGAGAGCACTATAGAGAACTCCATACAAATAGACTGTGTGCCTTGTTGAGCATCCCATGCCTGTCGCTCTCTCTCTCTCGCTGAGGCCTATCGCATTATTTCCACCATGCACACTGTCTTCGTTTCATAATAATACGCACATATCCACTCACACTTATACACATGCACATACACACATTCACACACTTAACAACGCACCGACACAATCAGCCAAGAGGCGTTCATGGAGAACTACTTTGCAAGCCAACGCGACCACATATTCCGCAACGTCGAGGTTCTGATCTATGTGTTTGACGTGGAAAGCCGCGAATTGGAAAAGGACATGCACTACTACCAAGAGTGTCTGGAGGCCATTCTGCAAAACTCGAAGGATGCAAAGATCTTCTGCTTGATCCACAAAATGGATCTCGTGCAGGAGGACCAGCGTGACATGATTTTCCGCGAGCGCGAGGCGGAGCTCAAGTGCCGGTCGCTGCCCCTGCAGATCACGTGCTTCAAGACATCCATCTGGGATGAGACGCTCTACAAGGTCCGTCCATCTACCCACTTTCTCTGTCGCTCTCACTCTCTCACTTGCACACACGCGCGCACACACACACCCTCTTCCTCTCTTGCCGGATGTGTACTCGTCCCTGATCACTTTCATGCACCCTCCATGTGCTCCTTCTGATCAGCCACGCATGTGCATGAGAGGGCCTTTGTACGACATGAACTCGGAATGCCAAAAACACGCACACTACAATTTCAGACTTATATTCATGTCCTGCATCATTGTCTTTTCACCGTCTTAATCCTCTTTCCATACCTTTGTGTGCGTTGTGTGCTCTGTGCTCACGTGCCCCTGCAGGCGTGGTCTTCGATTGTTTACTCGCTGATCCCCAACGTCGCCCAGCTGGAGGCCCATCTACAGAACTTTGCCGATATTATCGACGCCGATGAGGTTGTGCTGTTTGAACGCGCGACTTTCCTTGTCATTTCGCATTCGACGCGCAAGAACCACAGGGATATCCACCGGTTTGAGAAGATCAGCAACATCATTAAGCAGTTCAAGCTCAGCTGCAGGTGCGTGGGCGTTTTGTTGTGTGTGCACACGAATCTCATCGCTTTTCCTGTCATTGTTGTATGCCTTTGTAGTGGTATTGTGAGCCTGTTTTTCTTCGTGTGACGAAACAAAATGGGGACACTTCTTGAGTTCCACATCTGCAATTCGTGCCGTTTGCGTGTTTGAATGAGCTGTTTTGTATTGCTGCCAATAGTGTCCACTGGGTATTAATCTGTTACCTGTTGTCTGTGTCACACCGATGCCAACCTGTCATCGCCTGTCATTCCCCGCGAGAACAGTAAATCGCAGGCGCAGTTTCAGAGCATGGAGGTGCGCAATTCGCACTTTGCCGCATTCATCGACACGTTCACGTCCAACACTTACGTCATGGTCATTGTCGCCGATCCCAGCCTCCGTGAGTACCCTTGCTCCCCCCCTGAATTTTTTAACCTCCCTACATTTTTGGCCTTTTTTGTTTTGTTTTGGATATCGATTTTTTGTCACATAAAATGGTTTCGTGTCGTGTATGCGATCGCCGTGTGTGTTTGTTGGTGTTTCTCTTCCACTAACACTGACTTTCTTAATCCGACTATACCATTATTATCACTTCAACAGCCTCTGCGGCGACTCTCATCAACATTCACAATGCGCGGAAGCACTTTGAGAAGCTCGAAGGAGCCAGCTTTGGTTAGAAAAGCACCCGAGAGCAACCGTCTTTTGGTTCGGTTTCAGTGCCGTCGTCCCGGGGTTGGGGGTGATTGACGCACAATCGCGAAAATTGCCATAGAGCGATGCGAATGGGCCTGTGCCATATCTGCTGTTCGTTGGGCGAGAATGAGTTTGGTTGTGTTTAACAGCTGCTGCTTTGCGTATGCGTGCGCACGTGCCAATATATGATGCATGTGTACTTGACTGCCACTTTGCCGTTTCCATCAGACAGCAGACAGCAGACAGGAGACAGGAGACAAGAGATCCCCCCTCCCCCCTCTCTCTTTAGAATTTACACACAGCTTTCTCTCTCTCTCTCTCTCGTGTTGTGTTGTGGAGGAGTCCTTGTGTGGACAATATTCGCTGAGTGCGAGTAACCCCACCAATTACTGCTAACAAAGCAAACTGCTGTCACAAGGCGATGTGTAGCTTCCTTCCGCAGTTTGCTGGGCGCACGCCGTGCCCGCCGTGTACATACCCAGCAGGCTGAACTGGATCGCTGCACGTGACCAGTGCAAGGCATCAACAGCCGCCATGCACAATCCTTGGTGATACAACTGACTGTCAATCACTTGAGCAGCCACAGATGGTATGGGTATGAACTCCACCCCGAATGCAGACACATCAACCGGCTGTACCCGGTGAGGGTGAGAGTGTGGACAGCGCCCAATACAGACACATCAAGCACCTGCTCACACCCACTGATATCGAGACAATAGACACCACCCCATGCAGAAACATCAATCAACCGCCAGCATCCCTTGAGCTCTAGAGTGTGGACACCGCCCAATGCAGACACATCAAAATACTTCCTGAGTTTCAGAGTGTGAACGCCACCCAATGCAGACACATCAACCACTTTAGCTCAGCCACTGAGATCGAGGGTGTGGACGCCACCCAAAGCACACACATAATCCAATGCTCCAAAGTGGCTGAGATTGAGGGTGTGCACACCAGTGGCCCAGCGGAGACACATCAACGGGATCGACAATCAAGTCGCTACATTCAGTGTATAATCGCGATGCGATTACGTGGGAGAACAGACAATACACAGTCGCGAAAGGACAGATTGTTAAAAGGAGCGGCAGGCGAGTCTTGTCAGTTTGTAGTTGCAAAGATGCCTCAACGCACGACGAAGTCAGTGTCCATTGACGCAATTGAGCGCCATAAATGTCGTCAGGCTGATTAAGGAACGCGACCACGTGCCAGACCACAACCTCCAAAGGAAGATCGCAAAACAACACACGGCCAGACATCTCAATTTCCTTTCCACGCACACAAACTCACAGTTGATAGCATCAAGGTTCTCTCCGTGCGTGCACATATATAAAAATGCAATTATAGCACTTCTCGCTATCACGCCCCCTCCCCCCCCCCCCGCGTGCAGTTGTAGTGTCATGTGTTGTTGTGCCGTTGAATTCTGGCGGCCAGTGAGTGACGTCCGCTGTTACAAGTCGTTGGTACAATTGGTCGCATTTTCAGTGCCAGCTACAGTCCGCCAACTAAGCTACTTATTCGGGGAATTCCCTGTCACCACCAACAGTCCACAACTGTACTTATTCCACCCATTGACCACTCAGCCCGAGATCTCGGCAGATCGGTACTAAGGGCCTGCTTAAACCGCGCACCGGCGAATTAATCTGAACATACCCACCCAAAACAGTCCCTCTTTCACTGCCAATTACAAATTAATCGCACGGGGCGGAATTTGGTGCAGTTTTTGACTGAAGTCACGCGGCGGTTCTTCCTTTCTTTCTTTCAGTCCTCAATACTACTCAGTCGCGGTTTAGCAGATGTATTACTTTACTTTGGTACTTGTGCTCCTGTAGCATATGCACACCACATATTTATGCTTGCACCCACCATCCATCCTTTCACTTTTGGTATACCTTTGCAAAGAACGAGGGCTGTATTGATCTTTAGGATCTATTGCTGGGGGTTATTATTTTATTTGTAAGCTGTGCATACCTTAATAGTTGTATTTGCATCTCCGCTGTTTGAGGAAGGTGTTTGAAGTATTTGGCATCACATATCTTTCGCATCCACTTTCGATGGGAATGGCCTGAGTTGAGTGAGAGCGGAACTGCAATTTGGGGGGGCCGATTCCGCTCCAATCAACTGTTGTCGCGGTCGGCGGCATCCCAATTGACGGGGTGCGCGTTCGAAGATGTACTTCACGCATGGATGGCCGCGTGTGTTCGACGCAAACGACGGTTCGAAATCCCCGCTCATTTCCGTCAAAACGAATTTGGATGGCTCACTCTTTGTGTCGCTGTCGGCCACAACCGTATATCTGTGGGAAGACAGGGTGCGTGCGTGATACATGCTGCCAGATTCTGAATGTTATTCTCCCTGGTTGATGCCACATTTGCATTGGTTTTTTATGTAACGTCTTTCTGTTCGTAAGTGTTTGATGCATGTGATATGGGTTTTGCGTTGTCTGCAAAATTGCGCCAAAAAGTGGTCATTGATTCTGTTAGACATAGGCCGTGCACCCATCTCACACAATAATTCTACGATGTGTGGATGGATGTGTGCTGAATGTATGCAGCCACGCGCGTTGGTTGCGTCGATTACCCGTTCGAAAGAGTCGATCGAAGAGCATGGCGAAAATGTCGAGGTTGTGTGGAAATTTGATTCCACTGTTATTGCGGTTACGGTGAGCTATTGCGACAGACAGAGTGATGTATGTATTTGCGTTCAATTAGAGACGCATCGCGCAGACGCGTATCGCCTCTCTTTGTCTATGGAGGAAGAAATTCATGGGGCTTGCACCGACGGCGCTTCGAGTACTGAAGGTCTCACGCTGCCTATGGAGTGTGTGACGTCACTCAATTGCATGCCACATTGTGTCACTTACTTTCCCTTGGCTTTGTTCTATACAATATTTCTCCTGCCTTTTTCTTGTTCTGGTTAGTGTGTGAGTGAATGTGCGCGTGTGTGTGTGACTTGATGTTGATGTTTTGAATCGCCCGCCAACTTGCATTCACTCGTCACTCATCCATCACTTTTCGCCCTCAACCCTCATCACCGGAGCAGACGACGAAGGATCAAATACTCTTTTTCGAGGATGTGTCCGCACGGTTCAGCTCGGGTGCGCGCGTGTATAATATGACTGAGAAGGCGAGCGCGTCGTCATTCACTGCGACGCCTGGAATGGGTGAAGGGGCGTGGGTGAGGGAGCACAACCTCCGCCTCCGCGGCTCGTGCAGCATCAAAGACGGCATCACGTGGTATGTGGTGTGGATGCTGCTGAGGACACTCTCGCTTTCAACGACATATTGGGGCCGTTCTTTGCAAAGGGGGTCGAATGGATGAATAGTCACCAAACTCAATTCCACGAATGCAGTATTTGCTATTGTGTGTAATCGCACAAAAAAAAACATGCACTCACATGTGTGCATGCACGTACATACATGCACGGCCATACTTGTCATTGCACACACATACATACTCATGTGCATACAACTGGACACACACACACACACATACACACACAGCGTGGTGAGTCAGCGTGAGGGCGTTGTGGTGGCAACTGTTGCGGGGTCTCTTCTTCCGGTGCGCTGGTCGTGCGCGGTGGACCCAGAGGACATCATTCTGCTCAAGGACGTCACTTTTGCTGATGGCACCGATGGCATTCCAGGTGCGTGTGTGTTATGTCTTAAAAATATGCTCAAAAAAATTTATCATTATCGCCGGGAAAAAACGAAATGCCGGCTGAGTCGAAAGCATCATGTGCGTGTCTTTGTTGCAATGCAACCCCTTGTCAAATTGCCTTCTGCGTTCTGTATGCCCAAATATACTTGCACGCTGACGCTCATGTGATTTGGTGTGTGTGTGTGTATGTATGTGTGTGTGCGTGTGTGCGTGTGTGTGTGTGGGTGTTTGCAGACAACACAATTGTGTGTGCAATGGACTACAAGCGGTCAATCAACTGCTTTGCCCTCGTGCTCTCCGATGGACGCGCGCTGTGCATACTGTCAACTGCGTCCGGAGGGAAGAAGGTGTGTTGTTGTGCGCACATACACACTCTCTCTTCCCCTTGCCCTTGAACTGGGTTTTACCATACCCACTATTGTGGACCTGTCGGCATACTAGTCCTACATCTCCGCTTTGCCTCTGTGGCATTGCTTTCATAGCATCGGATAGGCCCTTCACATCCTTTCTTCTTTTTTTTTGAGTGATATTTTGCGTAGAGTGTATAACATGCCACGGATACCTGCGCGTGAATTGTATGTTGGAGTGTGTGTGAATTCGTCTGTGTATTAACTGTCTTATTTCTGTGCACTTTTTTGCCCACATCACGTGCGTGTCAAAAGGGGTTTTGGGTGGGCGGTGTGGCGAATGCAACGATGATTGCCGTCAATGCAAAACTGCGATTGATTGCCGTTGGTTGCGAAGGGTGGGTCACACACACAATATCACACACACAATATCCACATACACATTCATACATCAAACACACACAATTCGCATACATACACATATATTTTGTACATGCATATGTTCATTGCGCATATACGCACAAGCGTGAATCCACGCACACGCACACACGCACAGAGGCGATGTCACTCGCTACTTTAGCTTTCGCAAACCCACCACTCACTTTTTCTCCATGTGTTTTTTTCACGCATTCCACGTGACCACACCAACAGCGGCGACATTGTCGTGTGCCAACTGGATGAAGTGACGCACGAACTGCGTCAGCTGCACTGGCTATCAATTCCCTCCGAGAACTTTCCCCACGTGAAGCCGGGCAGAGTGTCGTCGCTTGTGTGGGCGGCCGATGGGCGTGCACTGGCGGTGGCGTGGCAGCACTGCGGGCTCTCTGTGTGGTCCGCGTTTGGAAGCCTCCTCTACTGCACACTCGGGTACTCGAAGCGGAGGTGCGTCGCTGGTTTACCGTTGCTTTGTGTGTGTATGTATGTGTGTGGTGTGTGGTGTGTGCGATCACATGCGCATGGCCTTTATTAATAACTTAATCATTTAAAAAACGCACAATCAAAACACACAACACATCCCCATCCACATCCACATCCACATTCACTCCCACTCTGTTCGCAGCTGCGACAATGAGACACCGTCGGATGTGCGTCGACTGTCGCACTGCGGGTTTCATGCGCTTGCATGGGGGCGTGAGGGCTACTCGCTGCTTGCCATCCCAATATGCTCTGGCGGTGACAGTGCAAATGACGTCCCGAAGTCGACGGCGCGACGACGTGCGGACGTTGCCACTGGCAACGAAATTGTTCAGTTTTCGCTCGTTAAGAGTGCGCTCATTTCGAATCCAGTCGCTGTGAGTGTGATCCCTTTGGCGAAACCATTTCAGGACGCTCATGCACACACCACGTTGTGTTATATATGTGTATTTATGGATAGACACCTACACCCACACCCACATATGTATATATATATATATATATATATATATATATATATATATGTGTGTATATATACACACACACAAACAAAGACTAAGCATGTGTCTCGTAATGCACTACAGTTGTTCAATCTGTCTTTTCATTCACACCACTTGTCCATTTGCTCTGATCGAGTGTCCACTCACGCACTTCTCTCGGTGTCTGTATCTGATTGAGTTGTCTGTATCTGATTGAGTTGTAGTGGTACATTTCTGTTGCGAAAAGACATTGAATTGAAACTTAAATCGGTTTGTTCCCTTGTTCTTGTTGCCTTTGTCGTGTGTATCTGTGTGTGTGTGTGTGTGTTACGTTTGGTGCGTTTCACTCTCGCAGTCGAACCACAACCGACTACTTCTTCACGGCGAGGACCGCATATTTTACTTTGCGGAAAATGGGTTTCCGATTGATCCTCAGCAGCCAAAATCTTCCGATAGACTTTCCGATTTGCAATGGCAGACTGTGCAGCTCCCTCTCAGCTACATGGTTGACAACTGGCCTGTGCGGGTGCGTGTGTGCGCGTGGATGTGCATTTTTGTGCCCGTGGATATGCATGTGTCTGCTCGTGGATGTGCATGTGTGGTGTGATGTGTGTGTGGATGTGCATGTGTGTGATGTGTTGTTTGTGTGGATTGCGTGTGCGCGTGGATGTGTGCGGATTTGTGTCTCGGATGTGTTGGATCGGATGTTGCGTGTATGAATAGTTTTCCAGATGTGCTTCACGCCATAATATGTATATGTGTGTGTTGCACTATTGCTCACAGTGTTCACACAAAATACGCATACACACACACACACTCATGTGTACTCATGTCTCACCACACACAGCTGGCGGCGGTGTCGGATGGCGGGCAGTTTGTGGCCGTTGCGGGTCGCACTGGTCTCGCTCAGTATGCGATTGGGACGCGGCGGTGGAAGTTGTTTGGCAACCAAAACCAGGCAAGTGGAAAGCTGTGCAGAGTGTGCGGGCATGTATGCACACACACACATACACACAAATCTGTTGTGCATATCCATCATCATATACTTAGCATAGGCATCCTAGTGTAATTATGCCGGCGCACACTTGCACTTTCTATCCTTCTGCGTTATCTCCGATTCACCCTAATATGCATCTAATTCATCTCGTTTCACTCTTCGCATGGGATCCGCCAACTTGTTTGTAATGCATTGCCATGGTCATGTTCCAGGAGCGTGAAATTTCCTGCAAAGCCCTTGCGTGGTGGCGGGATTTCATTGTTGTGGGATGCAAGAATGCGCTCACGGGAACCGATGAGGTGTGTGTTTGCCTTTTTGTGTCTGTTTCTTGTGTCTGGGCTTGTGTGTGTGTATGCGTGTGCGTGCGTGTGTGTGCACGTGTGCGTGTGCGTGTGTGTGTGCATATGATCCCTGGTTAGTTTGATTCAAGAAGTCGCGCCTTTGCCTTGAGATTGAACTGGACACTCCACGTGACCCTTGTGTCGTTCAGCTGCGATGGTACCCGCGGTCGGCTCCCTTTGACAATGCGAGCATATCCCACGCCGAGGCACTGGAGCGGTCACTTGTGCTCTTGAACGTCCATGGAGACCATCTGGTTGTCTACACAAACGACCGCACTCTCACAATATGCACGATGCACAACGACTCGGAAAATGAAGGTGCGTGTGTGTGTGTGTTTGATGCCTGACATTGAGGTACAAGCGGTGTGCACGTACATGCTGGGTTCCCTTGATATGATCCCAATTTTATAGTTGCATATAAAAGTTACATATGTATAATATATATATATATATGTATATATATATATATATGTGTGTGTGTACAAGGGTCTCTCTATTTGTGTGTCTGACATTATCAATCGCACTATGATTGCAGTCGACGTCCGATACATTTCGACCGTGATTCTCGCGGAGCACATTCCACCGGGCATTGCAGTGACGTCAATTGCTCTCACGACGCTCTTCATCGAGCAAGGTATGTCATATGTGCATATTTATATGAGTGTGAATGTGCATGTGTGGTTGTGAATGTTTGCTTTGAGAATGTTTATTCTGAAGTTTGTATTTACATTGCAACTGTCTCTGCTCATTCTCCCCCACTCTCGACACGCTATGCTCGCTGTCGGCAGGCACACGTGGGCCGCTCACTCTGCTTGCGAATGTTGCGGGCAAAGTGCTGATGTTTGACTTGCCCGTTCTGTCGATGCGTGGAATGGAAAATGAGGTCGGTTGAGCAGTTTTGTGCCTAGGGTTATGCCTTGGGGTATGCCTAGGGTTGGATAAGCTTTGTGTTTGGTGCTAGGGTTGCGGCTGGCACATCGTTGGTCATAGGTTCTCTGTTTTCTTGTGCCATTGTTGCGTTTGTTTGTAAGTGAGCTTGTTGGTATTGACTACAAAAGGCTAGTCTTTGCTGTGATTCGCAGTTTTGCGATATGTGCTGTGTGTTGATTTTGTTTATTACTTATGTGTGTTGTTTTATTATGTAAACAATTGCTTAGCATTCCTTGCCGATGTTCTCTCTTCATTGTTGCTGTTTGTGTCCCCACAGGTCAAGATGATGTCATCGCCCTCTGTTCTTGCGTCATCTGTCGAGAGTCTGTGGATTCCACCGCACTCTGCAAGCCCCGGACGGCGGCACTTGTCAGAGGCCATTTGTATGGGATGCGGCTCGCAGGGCATGAAGGTGGGCCTGCTTCTCTCCCCCTCTCTCTCTCTTTGTGTAGTCCATGGTCACATCGCTCAGACACTGACTTGAATCCCACGCATATCTCTATACTGTTACTCACGTTCCCCTGTCTGTCTCGATGTGCTCTATGTTCGTCTCGGTCTGTCTCTGCATGTCTCAATCTCTGTCTCTATCTTTCACGGGGATGCATAAGAGACATCGACGACGTTCATATCTGTGGCACTCAGTGCATATAAAACATATATTATATATATGTGCGTATGTGTGTGTGTCTGTATTTGAAAATTGGTTCTGACAATAGCAACTGTGTCTGCGTGTGTCTGTCCATGCACTCGCATCAGGTGTGGCTTCCCCTGTTTTGCGACGACGAGCACAACGACGGCGGTATCAACGGCCTCTATCGGCGCATCATGGTCTCGTTCTCCCTCGACTTTTTCCCTCTGTGTAAGTGCTGAGTTGTCAATGGAGTACACACGAATGTGAATGATTTTTCTGTATATGTGCGCATATTCACGCGTGTGTGATGACCATGGTTACATGGCTGTATGTGTGTATGTGTGCATGTGTGTGTGTGTGTGTGTTCTTCTCTGACGATTGTGTTGAATCGCTTTGAACAGGCACATATTTTGGGGACGCCGTTGTGTTTGGCATCGTCGAGGAGACGTCATTTGAGCACGGTGACGCAACCACCGGCTTTCCCTTTTGCGTGCTTGAACAAAAGGTGCGTATTTGGTATCTGTCGATGCAAAAATACGCGTGCACCTCTTCATATGCGGCAATGCGGTGCCTGATTTATCCTGTTATGGCAGTACGCCCTACCTGTTATGGCAAAGTTCTGGCATAGTGAGTGGATTGCATTACCTTTTATATATGGCGCGTTAGGAACGAAAATTGATTTACAAAACGCTTCGATTTTCCGTTTGCAGACATTTACGTATTTACATCACATACTACGGCAATTGCTCCGACGAGGGTGAGTGCCAGCTGTTACGTCATCACTATCAGTGTGTGTGTGTGTGTGTGTTTGTGATCCGTCTGGCTTGTCTAGAGCGAAGCAAATTTTAGAGACGGGCACACACATCACTTCCATACGATACTCTATCACATGGAATCTCTCACTCTCTCCCTCTCTCTCTCTCTTTGGAGTCCAGTGTGGCGTTTTGAGTACTGAAGGTCGCACCCGCTTTCATTCCACAATAACAACAACTGCACAACAACAAACAGAATGGACCGGCACGCCGTGTCTGTCGCGCGCAGTTGTATGGGACTGCCCTACTTTGGCCACGCACTTGAACTCATTCTGCACGAGGTGCTCGAGGCCGAAGCAGAGACAATGATTGGATTCCGCTCAGGTGTGTGTGTGTGTGTGTGTGTGCGTGCGTGTGTAGATGTATGTATGTGTGTGTGTGTGTTTTTGTGTGTCTTTGCGTATACGGCAGTAGCCCGCTTCCCGTGACGTCCTTTGAATTGGCAGCATGTCATGTACCTCACTACTCACGTTGACAAATGCAACTCCACAACCACTTTGAACCACGCAGATGCCCTCCTCCCTCGCGTCGTTGACTTTCTTGGGCAGTTTCCGCAGTTTTTGGAGGTTATTGTGCATTGTGCGCGCAAGACGGAAGTGGCGTTGTGGGATTATCTCTTCTCGATTGTCGGCGAACCGGCGACGCTCTTTGATGTGGGTTCTCTCTGTCGTTATGTCGGTGCATCCTATATTACCCTACTCACCTTCTCCTTTCACACATACACACGCACACACACACAGTCTCTTTCTCTCCCTTTTCTCCCTATTTTGATGCTCTCCAACCACCTATCGCTCGGGAAGTGCATCTGTCATTGTGCCCGTTGAATTAACCGAGAGTGCGGCTATTTTAATCACTTGTCAGGAATGTCTCGCAACAAAGCGCTTCAAAACGGCGGCGTCATATCTTCTCATTCTTCAGGCACTGGAGCCGACGTCCGTGAGCGAGCAGGTGCGATATTGTTATAAATGTTCATCTATCCTCTTGCATGTGTGTATGTGTATGTATGTGTGTGTTTACTTTGTGTGGTACATCTCCGTATTCTCGTGGCCCAAACATAATCGATATCTTGTGTCTATTGTGACGGCGAAATCACATTTTAGTCGTGTTTGTTGACATGTGTCACATCTCGCTCTGTCTCGCTTTTGCACAGTATGCGGCTCGGTTGCTTGAAACTGCGATGGACAACGACGAGTGGGAGGTGGGCCATGACTCTGTTTGTGTGTGTGTGTGTGTGTGTGTGTGTGTGTGTGTGTGTGTGTGTGTGTATGTGTGTTTGTGTAGAGTTGACTGTGTTTTTTGTTGTTTATGTAATGTACGTATGTTT
>CALSCR010003771.1:0-13474 GCA_943704495.1 Pigoraptor chileana | reverse complement strand
TGTGTGTGTGTGTGTGTGTGTGTGTGTGTGTGTGTGTGTG
Organism: Pigoraptor chileana; assembly: GCA_943704495.1. NCBI lineage: Eukaryota > Filasterea > Ministeriida > Capsasporidae > Pigoraptor > Pigoraptor chileana. The sequence continues at coordinate 13,434 of CALSCR010003771.1, read as the reverse complement.
TGTGTGTGTGTGTGTGTGTGTGTGTGTGTGCATTTGTTTGTTTAGGTATGTTTGAGATTAGGTAACGCGAGACAATGGATTCAGATCGCAATCCAAATAGGTTAGGAAATACTGCGGAGCTATAATAAAAGTTAGACAATGCAAAACACGCACACACATACACACAAGCACAAAAGCACAAAAGCACAAAAGCACATACATACACTCAACACACACACACACATACACACACACGTACGCACCAGTTTGTAATTGAGAGATCTCCCGACACCACGGGCCTCACATATGCGAGGCCTCCTCGCCCACTCGCGTAAATGTTAGACAGGCGAAAACCCCCCATTCGCGCGGTGGCGGCAAAGTGATCGACGTCAAAAGCAATGCCACCGCCATCACGACCGGCCGTTGCCCTGACAACAGCACCGCCGTTGAGCACCAGATGTGCCGAGTCTGTGTAGCGGGGCGACGTGAATGAGCGCCATCAGCATCAGCAAGCGGGGTTGGGTTGGCAAGAGTGTTAGATGCGAGTTAGTTTGGCAAGATGCCTTGTGAGAAGGAACCGAGAATCTGTTTTTGATTCGGTTGGGACGGACAAGAGTACAACAACACCCATCCCCCCCCCTTTCCTGCGTCCGATTCACACACCACACACGCACAGCAAACGCAATCGTGAAACGAGCACATGACGCATCTAGAAAAAAACGCACAGATGCACAGCACGCACATGCACAGACGCGCGTATTAAAGCCACTTCACACACCCGACAGGAACGCAATGCCACCGTCCAATCCCGCAGCAGAGTCGATGAACGACACGTTCTGAGCACGCAATTCGGAAACGCCCTCCATTTGAATTGAGCCGCCGTACTTTTCAGCCCTGTTTTCAAAACACGTGCCAAATGAAAACGCCGGGCGTTGAGACAGAGATGAGCGATTAGCGTGCAATCAGCGGCAGAATGAAATTGTCAGACAGCATCGACAAACAATAGCAATAACAACATCAGCACCAACAAATATATTCACACAACAGACACATTTATAGAACAATGCAAAACACACACACACACACATGCAATGCAACAAGAGGAATAACTTGCCTGGATAGGCGAAACGTTGTTGCCGAAACGAGCACGTTGGCGCTATCCGTCACAAAGATGGCGCCGCCGCTTCTTGCGGTGTTGTTCCCAAACAGGCAGTCGGCGATGCGGACATCCGCACTCCCGCCAAAGTACGCCGCGCCGCCATCGACGCCGCACGTGTTGCCGGCAAACACACACCGCGTGAAGAGCAGGCGTGCCTCCTGCGCATCCACAACCACTCCGCCACCATCGCCAGATGTGCCTTCGTTCGACGAAAACTCGCACGCATTCGCCGTCACAAGCGCGTCCTCAAGCACGAGCATGGCGGCACCACGTGATGCACTGTTGCCGGTCACGTGGACGCGGGTGAGCTCGACAGTCGCATTGAACTGAACAGAGAGAGCAGCCCCCGCGCGCGCGCTCCGGCAGCCCCGGATGACAGAGTCAATCATCGTCAGCGATGAGAGGGGTGCCGCAACAACGGCCGCGCCACTGCTCGCTGTGACAAAACACCGCAGAAATTCGCTGCGAACGACGGTTATCAATGCCCCATTTTCCACAACAAGCGCCGATCCATAGCTTCTCGCGCTGTTTTGCACGAAAAGCGTCCCGTCAATGAGCCCGACAACGCCTGTCCCGGAGAGCACAACAGCGCCGTAAAAAGTGGCAACGCTGCTGCCGAATGTGCACGCAGCGATGCTTACGTTTGCGCTTTCCGACGCATGCACGACGGCGCCAACCTGTGCGGTGCAGTTACTCACGCTGACGGACTTCAACACAAGCACGGATGAGCCATCTGCCTTCACAAAGCCACCCTCCGCCCTCGGCATCCAACAATTCTGGACAGACGAGTTTGCAAGGGTGAAGAGGGCGTTATTCGACATGCGCACACACGGCTCGGTTATTGTATTGGGCAGATTCCGTGCGGCGCCCGTGATCGTGCACCCGGATGCAGTAGTGTTTCCCCCACGCACAAATAAGACACTCCGCGAGGACTCGGCAAAGGTCGAATTGGAAATTTGGACAGCGCCCGCCGTCACCGACACAAAGCGCGTTGTGCTCGTCACAAATACCGAACGGCTGATGATAACACTGCCGCCGCGCACAATCACAACACCAAAATCGGCCGCGCCAGCAGCGCCGTCCCTGAAGGTGGAGCGCAAGAGCATGGACGATGTCAATGTGACGCTGATTGCGTCGCTCGCAGAGAGAACGGCATACGAGGCCAGCCCATCGGTGCGCACGTGCGAGAGCGCGGTAGACCCTGCATCGACGCGCACAAAGCCTCCGAGTGCGTCCAAAACAGTTGCACCGTCGATTGTGACGGAGGGAGATGCCGAAGTCGCGCCAGGGTGCATAAAGATGACCGCGCGGTCGAGTGCAACGGCACGGGTGGCGTTGGCGGTCACATTGAACACGTGCAGGGTGCCGTTTGTGACAACAACCATTTCGCCGCTGGTCAGGGACAGAGTGATGTTGCGGAGTAACGCGCGCCCCTTTGTGAGATACAGAAGCCCCGCCGACTCGCCCATGACGCCCGCAACAGTCCTATTGATCATAACGACGTTGGAGACATCGGCAAACACAGCGCCTTCGTTCATCGCGAGAAGACCCAGCGGCGCATTGTCCAGGATTGCCCCATCCACTGAAATCGCCACCCTGTCGCCCTCGTGGACTGCAATCGCATATTCAACCAAATTCGACAGTAAAATCAACGGCGGCGGGCGCAATAGCCTCACATTGGCCAGTGTCAGAGTTGATTGCGCATTGCTGTAAAACCCAAAAACCCCAGCGAAGGAGCCCGAGGCAGACATCTTTTTGCCTTCGTCGCCATAGCTGAAAGGACCCACCAACACAGAGTTGCTCACACGTACGTCAGACCCGGAGCAGCGAAAGAGGTTCCCCGTGTCCGATGCCATCGACCGAATTTCGCATCCGTCAACATCCAAACGGGACGCCACGCGGGTCTCAGCGCCGTCGACAAAGAGATGCACAAACACAGACGCACTTGACAGCTGCAGACCGCTGTCGCCCAGGCGGTCGAGGATGCAATTCCGCAGCACGACCGTCGAGTCTTCTGTCACTGCGATGCCAGAGCCACGCTTCGCGCAGCTGTTGAACAGCGTGCAGTTTGTCATTGTGAGAGACGTTTGTGGTCCTGGCGATGCGCGGCGACGGTTGCCGGGGCCTGGCGGAGGCAGCCCGCCGCCGCCGCCGTACACGGGATTGGGTGCGGGATCCTTTGTGATCTGCTCGTCCAGCAGGGTCGCGCGGTCGACCGAGCCCTGTGTGTGTGTGTGTGTGTGTGTGTATGTGTGAGTGTGTGTGTGTGCGTGCATTTAGCAACGTTCGCGTAATCAGGGAAATTCGAATATTCAGTCGCATGAAGGGCACACATTGCAAATCTTGCATTTGCGAATACACGCTCTGACACGCACTTTGACACGCACACAATGCACAACCAATCCACTCACCACACATGCAATGCCACCGGAACCATACACCTTTCTTGACGACAGTGTATCCGGTGCAATGATTGCAACCGCAGAGCTGTTGTCAAAAGTGGACGATGTGACATCCAGCGACCCGCCCGGCCCACGCAGCCAAACTGTCCCACATACGGGGGCGCTGTTGTTCACAAAAGTGCAGCTGTTAATAATGCCCATTGCGTGCTCAGAAAGTGCAAATGCACCGCCGCCGCCATACACATCCGCACATCCCTTGTCGGAGGGGTCGCAGCTGTTTCCGTTGCCATAGTTTCCGCGGAATGCTGTCCGGGTGACATTTGTCAGGACAGGACCACGCCCGCATATGGCACCGCCGGATGGCGCGGTGTTCTGCACAATGGGAAGAAGGCCAATGCGACCGCAAGAGAAGTGAGACACGAGAGGGGTGCATGCATACAGAAGAAAATGTCAAGGAGATGGCAATACATACACACACATACACACAGATGTAGAATTCAGGTCAGTGTAAGCTGGACCCAACAATACATGCAGACAGACATGTAGGATTCAAGTTGGTGTCTTAGGTACTGTACCCATACACTCCACAGACACAAGGAGACAGAGTAATAGTACGTACACACACTCCCTCTCCCTCTCCCAGTCTCTCTCTGTCTCTCAAAGAAGGACACATAAGGCCGAGAGGACCCACCGCGGTAAATTCCGAGTCCGTGACGGTGAGTGCGGACGACTGATGTGCCGAGATGGCACCGCCACAGCTGCCCAGCATGGAGGCCGCGCGGTTTGCAACAAACTTTGATGTGCGGAATGTCGCCGTGGCGGACTCCTGTTACGCGAGTGTCGGCGAAACAGAGCGCAATTGTCAGAATACGCAAACTGCTGAAACTCGAACGGGTGTGAACCTGTGCAATAACAATAAATAAAATGGCGAATACGCACCTGCATCAACATGCATGCGCCGTCGAATGGACTCGAGTCCCCATTGAGACCGAGAGTGCCCGCAAGAGCAGCAGAGACGCCGTTTCCAAAGCATGTCAGGCCGTCCGCATCAACCGACGCACTTCGCGATAGTCGGATGCCCCGCCCAAAATTGGTGATCTCAACGTTGGTCAGCTTGACAGTGGCAGAGTCAGTCGCAGAAATCGCGCCATACAATTGAGCAACTGACGATGCAACTTCTCCTTCAAGCGACATGTCCTGAAGGTCAAGCACACCGTTGCCTGTTACTGTGAATAGCGAAGTGCCACTCCCCTTGCACGTCGTGCATCTGAGCGACACGACACCCGCGGAGGTGCGGCGAAAGCGAACGACCTGCCCATTCCCAACTGTCTGAGGCGCCAAATTGTACACGCCGGGAGCAAGATTTTGGTCCGCAGATGAAGAGTGAAGTAGCGCGACAACAAGTAGCAGAGTTACAGCCTCTTTAAAGATCGACGGCCGATGCCATCGAGGCATCGTCCGCTGTGGTCCCCGCTCTCTCTCCATCGTTGCCCTCTCATTTCTCAGAGAGTAATTTTCATCGTTAAAAGGGTTTAGTGCGTTGTTTGCACACAAGTTGTGGTGTTTGAGCAAATGGCAAGAGATAATGAGGAGCCACTGTAAGCCTTTGAGTTCCTCGCTCGATTAAAAACGCGGCACCGAGAAAACAGGGTTTGGATTAGCACACCAGAGTTGCTATGTAATCGAATCAGAAATAGAATAGTGATGCTGTAACAGGGTTCCTTTTCCTCACGAATAAGGGCTCAGTGAGGCACATTCGACATGGGGGTTTATTGCGGCGTGAGGAATGGAGTGAGGATGCACTGCGAGTGATGCAGAATATGCACGGATGCGCATATTGCAGACATGCACATACACAGAGTGTCAGAACGACCAGACATAGGTATCGCCAAGGCAGTCCGCATTCGCAGCGGATAAGTAGACTCGCCGTCCATCCATACAAATACCCCATACATAGACACACGCAAGCATTCTCCACGATGTTTCAAAATACTTAGCCCATAGTAAGTGCCACTCCCAGTCAGGAATTCACCTACATCTAAAAATAGCGATAATAGGCGGAATTCCGATCGGATCGACGCGACTGAGTAGCGACGTCGCCACGCGGAGATTAGATCCGCCGGATGCAACAGTGCAACCAGATGCATCAAGTGCATAGTCCGCATATCAGGCCAGAGAGTGCGGCCCTAATCTGCAGGGGGCGTGCGCCCATTTGCACCCCGGGCAAGAGTGGTGCCAGTAATAGGACGTGCTACTAAGCTTAGCTTCCCTGCCATGCAGTCGAGCACAGCGCGGCTGGCGGCTGCTCTGGCTACGTACAGTATGCCTCCACTGAGCCAGTGGCTGGCTGCCGTGCTGCATATCGAGCCACATTCTTTGTCCCGCTTGGTGCGCTCTTGAGTGGCCCAAGTCGCACGGATCAGAGTCCACACTTCAGCAAAAGAAAGAGAGCGACCATTCCCGATTGTCGGAGCGAGGGCACGTGGTCACAATTGTTGCCGTGCGAACGAGCACAGCGGCCCCAACCTGCAGAAATTTACTCGATCAAGATTCACATGACATGTTGTGAATTAATATAAAGGAAACCGCTGCGCACTTTGCCTTAAAATTTATCACGATTGAACGCAATTCGAAAACACAGACATAGTAGATAAAGAAACGTTTGAAGGGGTCGTACAAAAAACAAAGGAAGCCGCGATGCGCACACAATGTGCCCGTGGGACAGCACAAGCTCTCCCAGGGTATGACGGTATGCGTCACGCCAGCCCCATACGTTCCGCCAGCCATCCGCAACTGCCGCAATATGCACCACTCAGCTGCCCGCACCGGCAGGCGCCGGGTTGGTTGTCGATATGCTGGCTCTCCCAAACACCGCCTTTGCGTTCATCTGTGCCTTGCGCGCGCGCTTTGCAAGCTCCTTTCGTCGCGGTTCCTCCGTCAACACCTTCTTGGCCTGCTCGTAGACGACGTAGCTAATGCCAACAGACGGGATCACCTTGAGGAAGTTGGGTCCAAGACCCCGATAGAGCCCCGTGAAGCCTTCCTCGCGGATCGTGCGACGGAAGACATCCAAGGCACCAGTGTACCTGTGTTGTGTGTGTGCGAACGTGTGTGTGCGTAACGTGTTATTACAAAAGTAATTGTCATTAAGAGAAGGGGATGGAAAGCGAAGAAAAAACATACTGCAAACCCATAGACACACACACACGCATACATACACACACACACACAAAAACACACAGAGGTGCACACACAAAAAAGCAGGCAGTCACCTGTTGGGATCGAGGGGGTTTTGCGCCTGGAGACGCGTGCGTATCAATGCAAGAGGATAGCTAGCCAGTTGACCGCATGTGCTCGACACTGTTGCAAATCCAAGCAGTGCGAGAATGCCTGGTTCCCGCATCGGATACACATTAACGTAGTAGCCCTTGAGTCCCTGTTGTCACGGATGTGGTGTAAATATGATGTTTGTGTGTTTGGTGTGCATATGGTTGTGTGTTTGGTGTGCGTGTGTGCGTATTTCATGTAATACAATTCGCACATGAAGTGGGGAGCGAGAGAGGCAATGATGTGTGTAAGGGGCGGGAAGCAATGATGTGACACTCCATATCACACACAATATTGCAGTCCCTCAATTCACCGAATGCGCCAACAACCGAAGAAAAAAAAAGAAGAAAAAAAGGAAAACACTTCACTCACACCATTTGCGACATATGAAACATGAAAAGACAAACGCACACCTCGTATATGGCCAGGTCAATGCCTGCATAAGGAATAACACCGGTTAGGCAAGGCGCCAAGCCCGCGTAAAACGAACGAATTCCACCGGCGGTATACAACTGGACCACGGCGTCAGGGAAGCTCTTGTATGTGCCCGTGGGAACAGTCGCCAGTCGCGTTTTCAGGACGTCTAATGGATAGACGATGGTCTGCGATATGACACCTGGTGCACACACGCACACGACACACATCAAAGACAAACACACACATAACACACAATGCAAAAACATGGAGTATTCGCAGGAACACATTCCGATTGAGAGAGTGAAGATTAGGTTTTACAAAATGAAAAGACGGTGTACACTCATAACTGCACGCCATTAACTGGCACATTGCAGACACAAATCGCCCTTATAATAAAAAAGCACAAAGTGTGTCAAGCATATATCACACATCAAAATCTTACAAATATGCAACGACCGGCTCGCAAAAATAGCAAACAAACACACACACACACACACACACACCAACAGAAACAAACCTGCTAAAGAACCGGCACACAATCGGGTCATTGTCGAGGGCTGGTTTGTACTTCCCGGTGTCCCAAAGAGTGTTTTTGCAGACTCGTACGCTAAGAATTTTATGGCTGTTTCGGGAGCAATTTTCACAACATTGACTCCGTTTCCTCGCCACATTGAGCGAAAGCCGCCCTCCACAATCAGCCGCCGAAATTCTTCGTGTGTATGCGTTATGTGTGTCAGAGAGTGAGGATTTAGAAAAAGTCAGAGAGTGAGTGTGTGAGTGTGTGTTGAGTATGTGTTGAGTGCGTGTTGAGTGCGTGTTGAGTGCACATTGTGCGCGTGTGGATTGGGGATTGGATGTGTGGCACCACAAGCCCAAATATGGACAACCACGGGCTACAGAGGACAATTGCAGGTACAGTGAACACAGCACCAAAGCAGAGGCAGATACAGTGCTCTCTGGCCGCGTATGCACCGTTCAGGCAGCCATCTCCCATCAGTGCGACCTTGGCGCTTACCTCCCCACACGCTCTGCCTCGGGGCGCCTTTCGCGGCCTTTTTCTGCACTTGCAGGATGGTCTTTAACCCTATAGAAAAAAATAAACAAGGAAGGTGTAAATAACACAAAAGTATATGAGTAACGGATGTATGCATGCATGTGTGCGCATGCGTACGCGTATGTGCTCAATTGCGTTAATGCTATCCACAGTGAGATGCGCCATTTTCGATACAATAACCGCGAACACACAACCCAGATTGTCAGGAGAAGCGGTTGTTGTGCGTGAGATCTCTCTTTCTCACACACACAAACACGCACACACAGACGCACACAGACAAAACTCACAGACAAAACTCATAGTCAAGAGCAAACACACACGCACACACACACATTACAAAACCCACTGTCAAGAGGAGCGGTTGCTGTGCGTGAGACGGCGCCAGCAAGACCACCGGCGACGAGGTGCCGCCACCACAAGCCTTTCTTCATTTCTGCCGCGGTAAAATCGTCAGGAACAACGCTGTTGTCACCTGTGTGTGTGTGTGTGTGTGTGTGAAAATATGTGAGTGTGAGTGTGTGAGTTTGTGAGTTAATGAGTTTGCGTATATGAGTGAGTATGATGTGAGTGTTTGTCAGGCGATGCCAACACAACACAACACAGTGCAGACACTTCACATACATCGGAAAACAGAATGAGAAATAGCAATTTCAACGCACCGATGTCAAGAGCAGCAGCTCTCCTCCAATAACTGAATATATCGCTCAGTTCACACGATGGATGCAGCATAAGAAAACGGCTCCATTCGTTAAAGTCCACGACGCCGTCCTTGTTGGAATCGATTTTGTCCATGAGCAAGCGCACCTGCACACCGCACAGGATACAAGGCACGCACATATGCACAACACACACATCCACACACACATGCACGACATTATTTGTTAGCCGTCAAAGACATACATGGTGCGCCGTGCTACACATCTTTCGGGCTGTGAAAGGGAACACCAGCGAAGCGAGTGGACTGAAACACAATTTCAGTCGGCATGGAGGTGCTTTGCCCATTTACATTCATGTGTTCACAGGAAAGGGAGAGGCATCCGGAATAGAACCCGCACAACATCACCACACAAACCTCTCCAACGACGGATGCAATTGCACACACACACACACACACACACACCTCCGACTGCCGACTGGAAGCATGACCCACCTGCGGCTCTGTCACTTGCACATTCAACGACTTCAGAACTTCCCACACCTGCGACGCAGCAGACAAATAGCGCAACCATATTGAGCCGCGGCGCAAAAACACACTTCATTTCAACGGCATTGATTTTTCTTACAGAATAGCCACACACAACGACTTCTGTCCACAAAACACACCTCTGCAAACTCAAGAGTGCCGTTGTTGTTTGTGTCGACGCGATCAAATGCCTTGCGCAGTTCGCTCTCCCTCTCGGCGACGTAGCTGTTGAACTCCGCAATGGAGATGGAGCCTTCCTCAGCACTCGCTTTGGATCCCATTATCTTCTCGATGATGCACTCATTCGGCAATCCAAGATGCACAAGCGCCTGTCTCAACTCAGAACGGGTCACGCGTCCGTCGTTGTTGTGATCGAGCGTTTCAAATACGAATCTCGCCCTGTCCAACTGAGCCGCCAGATGCAGCGAGTCATACACCGGTGCATGTACAACGCCAGACGATGATGCGCCAGACTCTTCATTTTGCGAGTCTTTCCAGTCCGCATGCGAGTGCGTGTCCGTGTGCGAGTGCCCGTGCGTGTGTGGGTGCCCGTCACCGGAGGTACCCATACTTTCGTAGTAACAGCGAACTCACGCCCAGTCGTCGTCAAGAGAGCAACCAACCATGTGCTATGAATAAGTAGAAGTGAAACAACACATCACATTGCCGTTGTTGGATACATGGTTGAGTGATGTGGTCGCGAATGTATATGTGCGTATCGCGAACAGAGAGAGAGAGAGCTGCTTTAGTGTGTTGAGGTCCAGCACCAGCACGCCAATACTCTCCCACAGTGACAATGACACAAAATGTGTTTGCGGGCACACAAGGAGATAGATTAAACTGAGATTTACCGAGATGCCAACAGTGTGTGTGGCACTCAGTGAATTGTGTGGCGCGAATAGCGACGGACTGATGACGGCCCGTTGAGTCCACTGAGTCCGAAAATGTCAACAAGGACTCCCTCGAGCGCATTAAATTGAAATCCCAACGCCTTTTTGGAGGAAATTGATGCCTCATAAACTGGGTTGTTTTAGGGTATCCACGTGAGGACACGTGAGGACACGTGAGAGACTTGCCGTGCCGGGGCGGGCGTTCAAGTAATCAGTGAATTCGCCGATGTGATGATCATCATAAAGAGGAGCGCTTTGTACTTTCGTTCAAGACGAGTTTTAAAGAATGGGGAAGAAAGAGTCACGTGGTATGTACTGTGCCACGTCCTTCATTTGCACTTGTGCCTTGGCGCTTTGGTAAAATATTTAATCCTCCACTCAACACATGATATACACCAAACACACACGTATATGCTTGTGCTTTGCAGCTCCGCCAAGTGGCGAGACCATGGTCAGGGCCGTATCAGAAATTGCAAGCACACTGTGTGCCCTCTACGACAAGGTGAGGGGTGTATTCTCGTTAACTGGACTGGGCACTGAATCTGCTTCTTTGCAGGAAACAGGCCGACGAATATGCTCTTGAAGCTATTAATGTTCGATTACAGCGACCTTTGTGTTTGTTGATTGATATGCCCACACTCCGACGTGCATCGCATTTTCATGTCGATGGGATGTAGGGCGTGCGCGACATCAACATCAAGTCGATATTCTCCAAGACAGCTGGCAAGTACTCGATGACACACCAGCCAAAGCTGGTCGATGTGATTGCTGCCATCCCAGAGACGCACAAGAGGACGGTGCTTCCGCTTCTCAAGGCCAAGCCTGTGCGAACAGCCTCGGGGGTGTGTGCAGAATGTGTGCGCTGCTTATTTGTACAATAATAATGTGTGTGTGTGTGTGTGTGTGTGTGTTTGTGTGTATGTTTGTGTCTGCAATGAGTGAGTATGTGTCTATCTATGTGTATGGGTGTGTGTGTGTGTGTTCTGTTAGTGTGTGAGCAAGTATGTGCCCCTGTGTGTTTGGCTTGAACGTTCGACCACACCTTTCGTAGAAGTAAGGTTGTCGTTTCTCAACTCAATTGACTTGTTGTTGTTGTTGTTGTTGATTGTTGATTGTTGATTGTTGATTGCGGGTGCAGATTGCAGTCGTTGCTGTCATGTGCAAGCCGCACCGTTGCCCTCACATTGCCTACACAGGAAACATCTGCGTGTGAGTGATTTGTGAGCTTTGTGTTGTTGTTTTAATATGCTCATTTTATTGGAGTGTGTATGCCCATATCCATCCCGGCAGAGTCGTTCAAATAGAGACAATGCACTTCATTGTGACAATTTGCGGTACACATATAATAACTTGCACGCACTAATCTGCACAACCCACAAACCCGCACCAACCACGCATACTCTTTCACCTCCATCGAACACACAACCAATCATGCGCACACCAGCTACTGTCCCGGCGGTCCTGACAGCGACTTTGAGTACTCGACACAGTCCTACACTGGCTACGAACCCACGTCGATGCGCGCCATTCGCGCCCGCTACAACCCATATGTGCAGACGCGTAATCGAGTCGATCAGCTGAAGGGACTGGGACACAGCGTGGACAAGGTGGGGATGGATTGTGCACGTGCCTGTGTCTGCCGTGCGCGCATCGCGTTGTGCCGATGGAGGATGCTGAATAGGGTGATGTCTGTTGGGACAACTGCCAGGACTGTAGTGTTCACTCACCCATGCGCGCATGCATATAAAAACAAACACCATTACACACACACACACACACACATTCACACACGCACACACATACACACACATGTACACACATGTACACACATATACACACATGTACACATACACACACACATACATACGCACGCACACATGTACACACATGTACACACATGTACACACATCTACACACATATACACACATGTACACACACACACACACATCATACGCACGCACACATGTACACACATGTACACACACACACACACACACACACACACACACATACGCACGCACACACGCTACATATATACATGGACGTGCCTTATGCAGGTTGAGTTTATCATCATGGGCGGGACATTCATGTCGCAGCCCCCCGAGTACCGCGACCAGTTTGTGCGCAGTCTCCACGACGCACTGTCCGGTCACGTGAGCAGCAGTGTGGATGAGGCCGTCCTGTACTCAGAGCGGAGCAAGACCAAGTGCATTGGCATCACAATAGAGACGCGCCCGGATTACTGCCTGAAACCGCACTTAAGGTATGTGCGTGCATGTCGTGTGCATGATGGTCACATTTAGGTATGTGTGTGCATGTTGTGTGCATGATGGTCACATTGAGTGTTTTGTATGCATGCGTGTGCATGATGGTATATGCATGTTTGCGTTTGTGTGTTTAACTGTTTCACAGTACACTAATCACGCCAACACGCCCACGTGACCCGCACACCCCCTCCAATGCAGCTCCATGCTCAGCTACGGCTGTACTCGCCTTGAGATTGGCGTGCAGAGTGTGTATGAGGACGTTGCCAGGGATACGAACAGGTGTGGGGTGTATGTGCGTGTGTTTGTGTGTGTGTATGTGCACTCAAACACGCCGGCTTGCTAATGCATGCATGCATGCATGCATGCGCCCACACACAGAGGACACACCGTCCGCGCCGTGTGCGAGTCGTTCCAGCTCGCCAAGGACTCTGGCTACAAGGTTGTTGCGCACATGATGCCCGATTTGCCCAACGTCGGTCTCGAGAGGGATGTCGACGGATTCGTCGAGTTCTTTGAAAATCCCGCCTTTCGCGCCGATGGCCTCAAAATATACCCAACACTCGTCATCCGGGGCACCGGTGAGTGTGCCTGTTCTGTGTCCCAATTTTATTCTGCCTGTCTGTCTGTCTGTCTGTCTGTCTGTCTGTCTGTCTGTCTGTCTGTCTGTCTGTCTGTCTGTCTGTATGTATGTATGTATGTATGTATGTATGTATGTATGTATGTATGTATGTATGTATGTATGTATGTATGTATGT
>CALSCR010003769.1:0-26846 GCA_943704495.1 Pigoraptor chileana | reverse complement strand
CGGGCATGTGCGTCGAGAGAAGTGTGGCGGGCACAGAAATAAACAAGAATTGTGAGAACATCAAATGTGCGCTTGTGGATATGATAAAATGAGGAGAATCCCAGATACCTTCCCGAAACACTCTTGCACAGGCAGTGGTTGCATTCCAGTAACAAGCGAACACCAAGCCACACGCACATGGACACAAGAATGCACAAGTAAGCCGCCATTTCAGAGACAATTCGAGACGCACCTGGCACTGCGTAAACAGATAAGGGTGCTGTTTGCCAGACGTTTGCGCTGGACTGAGCCACTGAAGCGCCGAAGCAGAGGGCGACGTCTCATACTCAATGTGAACGCGCGTGAGCGAGCCCTGCAAGAACTCAATGGTCAATCTGTCAGAGCAATCGCAGACTCGCGTGGCATAGTTTTGTGTTTCGAATTGGGCGTTATTCGTACACATTTTTGATTGCGCCACAAATAAAGTCATGTTGATCCTACCTGCGCACTGCGTCCCTCGGGAAGTGTCACGTGGAGGGGTCGACCGAAAGTGTGCCCACCCTCCTTCAGCTCATAGTTAAGGGGGCGGTGCGAATCGGCGTCGATCACGCTGAAGATGGTCAGATCACGTGTGTCCAGGATCTGTCGACGGACATCGACCGTGGAATTCAGTTAGACAATATGCACACCACATTGCAAGCCCAACGCGATTATGATGCACCCACCAGCGTATTCGAGCCTTCGCGGACTGTTTCGACATTGATCGTCACGCTTCCGTTCAGCACTTTGCGGTCGAAGTCAACACGGACATCGAGTGAAATGTGCCGCGAAACAATCTCGTCGAGATTGGCGAACGAGCTGGGGTCAGGGACGCCGACAGGGTGCGACATTCTCGCGCGTAAAATGGGGGGTGGATGTGGAAATGAGAGATATGAAGAGCTGTATTAGAGCGCCGGCGCTTAATCTTGTAGTTGCATGTTCGTACTGCATATCAAGGCTCTCAAGATCTGTGACTCTGTTGCATCACGGATCAGCTGATGCGACCGTCGTGACAATTAATTTGAGACCCCGCACTAATGCTCACAGAAAGCGGGGGGGCGCTCAATTCAATTGATTTCGGCCTCACAGGGCCCATAAGCATCTCAGTGGTTCAAGAGGATTTTACTTGGCACTCTGCAGTGCGGTCCAGGGCTCTGTTACTGTGTGTTATTACTACGCAATGGGGCCCCCTTATCGTACACTGCCATCAGACGGTGATGGGGTGCGCACGTCGTCCGCCGCCCCACCAAGCGCATCCCCGGCGTCGCTCTTTGCATTCGCGGCGTTTGTCCTCCGTTTCAGACTCCGCTCACGCAGCCGCTCGTGGCCGTACACGCTGCGGACAATGCGGTTCAACGACTGCGCCGCCCGCTGAGCATCTGCCGTCACGCCACTGCGCTGCTGACCCACAACACTGCGCAATGCCGCGCAGATAGATTCCGCAACAGTCCCCTGCAGCTGCTTGGCAAACACAGCCACAGGCAGTCGCTGGTGATGCTCCTCAACACCATCGTCGTCCGTTCGCCCCTCCACGGCAGGATCCAGCTCACCCCCATCCATCAATGGTTGAACTAGCAGCCGATCACGCCCATGTCCCGATTCCAACACTCGCGACACAAGAATCAACGCGCTTTCCATGCCACCGCCTACGGTAGCAACGGCGGGAAGCAAGGCGTTGGCATCGAACGCCCCTTCGCGCGCACCCGCCGCAACCATCCACGACAGAAAATGTGTGAGATATCCCTCGTCCTCCCGCCGACTCAAGCTCCCAGCGAGCAGCGCCAGAGTTGTTGCAGTTGGTCTGCCAAACACACGCAAAGATTCCAACAGGCGCGACGCATATGCGGGTCTCTTCGTCCGCATTGCCGTGCCAAGCAAAGTGTGAAGCTCGCCGCGCTTCATGCGCCTCATACCTGCCGATTGCATCAATGTCACAGAGTTTTCGAACCCTGCGCGATCGTCCAACACGATGCAGGCCTCTACCCGCGCAAATAGGCTGCAAAACGATGGTGATCCGAGGGACACTGTGCTCTGCCAAGCCCTCTCCATACCCACGCTACTACCAGCGGCAGCGCACGCACGCATCACGGCGGCAAGAGCGCGGTGGTCAACGGTGTGGCCGAGTGAGTGCATGGCACTAACAAGCCTGCGCGCCGCACGATCCATCCCACGGCTTGCGCAGGCATCAAGGAGCATGTGAAAGCACTGTAACGACGGCCGCAAAGCAACAACAGTGCCATGATGCATCCTGCCCATCGCATCAGGCATACCGACGCTTGGCGCAAGCGGAGGATCGACCCCGCCGCCCTTCTTCCGACACAAAACACTCGCGACCACAAACGCAGTGTTTACATCGCCCAGCCGTAAGCACGCACTAACCGCTGCCTCCACCGTCAACGGCGAGTGCCTAAAGCCCTTCATGTCTCCAAAATCGGCTAAGAGAGTCCACAAGTGGTCGATGCTCGTCGCCGTCGTCGCCAGAGTGGCGAATGCGGCGGGTCCCAGCGTCCTCCCGCGCTCGTTGATTTCCAGTGCACTTTTCAGCACGGCATCTCGCCCGTCGCCATCTACGCCGACCGCGGCTCGGAGAATGGCCGTGCAGACGGCTTCTGGAAGTCGCTGTGGCGGGACGCCCGATGTTCCCATAGAGCGCGTGGCGTCCTCCAGCGTAACGAGGGCCTTGCGGACGTCGCCCTTCTTGCACAGTGCAAGGACGATCGCGGTCCTTCCACGAATGCCAAGATGAACGCCCGCGGCCTCGCCGATCCGCAGCACTGCATCATACGCATAAATGTGCTTTCGAATGAGACTCAAGTTGAATTGCGAGTACAAGCGTAATTAACCATGAGCGGAATTTGTGTCCCGACCCGCACACATGCTATCAAATTGCGCCTCATCCTCTAAGGCGGCGGGAGGGAGGCTAAAAACAGAACGCACACGCCATACACCCCAGCTGGCACTTGCCTCGAAACGCGTCGTCCAACTTGCCCTCAGACGCATACGCGTCAATCACAGCACACAGAGGGATATTCGCCGTCGCTCTCGGCTTGTTTCGCCCCTGAAGTATGGCAAAATTACGAAGCGCAATGCAGAGTGGAAATTCGGGTTAGTGCGCGGCACTGTTTTTAGCGCACCAGCGCAGTAAAGAGCGCCGGAAGCCCATCGCAGAAGCAATTGTTTGGGCACGGTGTTGGTTTTCATTTCTATGAGCCCCGGGTATGCAACCCACCCCCAGATGATGCCTGATCCACCGCCCCACCACTGCCGTTTCTGCGACGGCAGCCGCCCCACCGCGTGCAAGCCCAGCGGCGACTTCGCCATACGCAAGGTCCACGGCAACACGTGACACGGGATTATTCCCTGCCCTTCCGAGTGGATCCAGCCACACAAAAATGGACTCGGCAACCTGGGGAAGCGCGGCGGCGCCATTTCCACTCGCGAGCTGAGTTCTCACTCGGGCAAGCGTGCTTGCGATGGTCTCCTGCGAATGCCCAGGGACGCATCATCCGTGTTAGTCACAACAGTGATGATCAAAGAGCAGTTCAATACCGGCTTTGCAAGAGGAAAACTGGCAGTTGACTTTAACAAATGCAAGAGTAAAGAGTGTCAACCCACATGGCCCCGCAACGCCTTGCCCTTGCGCTCAGTCCCCTTCTTGGCGGTGCGCGCGGTTACACTGCCAACAATGTGTGTGGTATCGTCGAGTTTACGAGCGTGCGGATCGATAGCGAAGTGCAAGCGGGCCGTGCGTGCGTGACCAGCACGCCCTGTGGCCAATGTCCGGTGGGCGCGACAAAGCATGCGAATTGGACGTCAATGCTCAATCTACTCAAATGTGCTGGCGGGAGTTCGCCCAGTTGGACCACAAGAGCAGGCAGTATACCAGCAGACCTACCCGCACATGGCGCACCCGGCAGCGCCGACCGCGCTACACCCGGCAGCACACTCAGTCTGGAGGCCCACATCCCGCCCGCGCGGCACTAACGGCGCAGTTGGGACGGACAGATCGGTGCCCTCACTCACTCTGTAACACACAAATATTCATGCGCGATCAAGTCGCCATAACCACTTCGTTTCTGCTCGGACCGTCGTTCCCTCCAATTTTAAGACACTGATTTATGCGTACTGTTTATGTTTCTCAAACAGCTACTTGGCACAGTTGGTGAAGTGGATTGGCACGTGTGGGGCCACCAGCAATCGTCACTGGAGACTGCAGTCGGGGTGGCAGTCGTGTCCATTTCAATACAGCTTCATAGCCGCGTGTTTTTTGAATCCGGGGTGGGGTATCCTGCACGTGT
This sequence comes from Pigoraptor chileana, assembly GCA_943704495.1. Taxonomy (NCBI): domain Eukaryota; class Filasterea; order Ministeriida; family Capsasporidae; genus Pigoraptor; species Pigoraptor chileana. Next base: position 22,530 of record CALSCR010003769.1, on the reverse strand, counting down.
CAGCAGACTGCAGCCCACGCAGTATGAAATAGAATACTGTGCGCAATTGCTTCATCATTTGCTTCAATCCAAGTGAATAGAAGCGTGACAGTCACAATGGCGCGCAGCAAAAAGCAACAGAAGCAGCCTGTCGTTAAGCCTGACGCAGCGGAATCACACGGCAATGGTAACGATGCGAGCGGTGGGTTGGTTGTTGTGGATTGGCGTGGACGGCCTCCTGTAGGTCGGAAGACAAATCGCAACGTGTAGTCTGCGCACAGCGTCTGCGAATGTGTGAATATTATTGGGTGCCTGTACTGAAAGCTGGTTTACTCGTGGGGTTGCAGATGCGAGTGCGGCTGGGACCGCTGAAGTCCCTGTTGTTGCAGCAAATCGTGTGCTGAAGACAAAGTACATCAACAAACAGCGTGTCCTTGTCTTTTGCTCGCGCGGCATCAACTTTCGGTGGGTTATTGTTGAGTGGTGGTGACATGGAAAATATTCTCACTAGGCTGCATCATGTTGTATTGCATCTAATTCCACTTACATGTATCCGCGTGCAGATCTCGCCATCTCATGACTGATATGCGCTCATTGATGCCCCATAGCAAGGCCGGTGAGTGCGATCTCATTCTGCATTGGTGACGGGGCTTATAATATGCTGCATGCTGCGACATGTGATGGATTTCCATATTTGTTGTATTGAAGAAGTGCACGGTCTGTTTTGTTTGATGGATTTATGTAGATGTGAAGCTCGACAAGAAGGACAACTTGCACGTCGTGAACGAAGTGTGCGAACTCAAGAGCTGCAACGGTTGTGTGTTCTTCGAGATGCGAAAGCGACAAGACCTGTATCTCTGGGTCTCGCGCACACCTCATGGACCATCGGCCAAGTTCCATGTCGAAAATAGTGGGTAAAATATAATGTAAATATCGAAGTGGTGTTGTGGCGTTTTGAATAATGCCAAATGTTCGCGTATGGGTATGTTGCGTATAAATGTGTGCGTATGTATGCGTTCATGTGTACATGTGTGTGTGGCATGGGCTTACAACATATTGTTCGGCTGTGCGTCGCGTGTTACGGCCGCCGCAGTTCACACGATGGACGAGATGAAACTGACGGGAAACTGTCTCAAGGGATCCCGTCCGATTCTCTCGTTTGACAAGGCCTTTGACGAGGAGCCCCATTTGCTTTTGCTGAAAGAAATGTTCATCCAGGTGGGTGTCGCTGCTGTGTTTGTGTTGTGAGTGCGCGTACGCGATGGCTGGGCTGGGCGTATGGCTGGGCTGGGCGTATGGGTGTGCTAGCTCAGCTGTGTCTTGATGTGCACGAAACCTGCTGTTAGGCGCTCCTTGGCTTGTGGCGTGAATCGATTGGCGCCTCCAGAATACGCAATGAACTGTCATTTCTTCCTTCTTTGTGACTTCCGTGTCCATACGCAATACACAATCATGCGCTGCGTCCACCAGGTCTTTGGCACTCCCCGCGGCCACCCGAAAAGCAAGCCCTTCATCGACCACGTGCTCAGCTTCAGCGTCGTGGACAATCGTATTTGGTTCCGCAATTACCAGGTTGTCGACACCATGGGTGAGAAGGGCAAACTCGAGACAACACTCGCCGAGATTGGCCCCCGCTTCACCCTCAACCCCATTCGCATTTTCGGTGGCAGCTTTGGCGGCCCAACTCTGTATGAGAATCCGAACTATGTCTCTCCCAACGAGGTCAGTATTGTGTTTGTGCCGTTTTTATGTTCATGAGGCACGGCCCTAAGACACAGGCTTGAATTCAACGTCTCCTCTTTGATTGTGGTGTCCTGGCAGGCAAACACGAAGAGCCCAAAGTACTGATTTAGTTTGCGTGTATGCCTTTGCTCATTTCTACTGACTGAATTGTTGCCACAGTACCGGAACTCCGTCAAGGCGCGCCTCGAAACCAAGTACAAGAACAGGACGGTTGCGTCGGAGCTGACAAAGATGCGCCAGGAGGCATCGAAGTTGCCCGTTTCCGAGCTCGACACAGTGTTTGACGCCGAGTAGACGGTTGGCTATGGAATGAGGGGGACTGACTGCGATTGTTTGAGGATCGCGTGGGTGCGTGCGGCTTGCGTTGCGTGCGTCGGCGTCGCGGATTGTTGGCACAAGTATTTGGTGTCGTTTGGCGTGTGTCGTGGTGTGTGAGTGTCGAGTGCGGATAGACGTGACTCTAGCAGTAAAAATGCTCCATATATTGTAATCCAATCCAAACCCCATCAGTTCACGGCGCCTTTCATATTCATCCAAGCCACCGCATGGTCATCTCATACACTGTGAAAATCACCGCGTTGGACGGCGCCGCGCGCGCCACCGTAATGAGGCATCCTGCGTAGAACCCCCGGATGCCGCTCTCCCGCGCAATATCCCTGAACACCGACACAAAGCTCCCTGGTGTCGTCATTGTCTGCATGCGCGACTTGACGGCATCGGCGGGATACGGCACGCCCCAATAGAGCGCCCCCGCTGCAGCACCGGACCCAATCAGTGCATACGCAGGGAGATCGTCCCGCGATTTGCCCTCGGGCGTCATGGCATTACATAGAGTGTGGAAGGTACCAAACCAAAACGCGTTACCGGGGATCTCGCGGATCAGAGTTCTGTCGGTTGAAACGTGCAACACCAAGGGAAACGCATGAGTATGCTTTTGCATTTACCGGTTCGCAAAGGAAGGAACATTAAAGGGAAGAGGAGACTGAACCATCGAAGCAAAATGGGCACAGAAACCCACGCCGAGAATCCCTTATAAAAGCCCCGCAGGCCTTCTTCGCGCGCAATGGCGCCAATGCACGACAGCGCGCCGCTGTACTTCTTCTTCTGGCCCGCCGACTCTTGCTGCACCTGCAAGCGGCACTTGATGAGCTCGATTGGAGACAACACGACGGCAGAAAAGATGCCCGCGCCTGCGCCGCACGCAAACGCCTGCTTTGCACCGAGCGGCTGCCGCACATCGTCCTGGATGAGCATTTGCATCTGGCGAAAGGCGGTGAAAATGGCGGCATTTTCGAGCATCGCCCCTGCGAGAGGCGCGCTCAACCCCTGGTGTGATATAACGCAAAACAGCAATCGTTTAGAACTGACACCACGGAACGGCGCAAATTGCCATGAAAATAATTACGCACCCTGTACAGAGCACCAAATCCCTCGGCTTTGACGACTTTGCGGATGCAGTCGATGGGTCCGGTATAAACCTGTGCCCGATTCGCGCCCGATTGAGTCTGCAAAAGCACCTTAACTGTGTCGAGGGGATACTCGAGCGACTTGCTGGCCATACCCGCAGCCTGCCAACAAAGACGAAGGTCGCCACCAAAATCAACACGTTTTGTCACCACAGCAAAACGGCTGTCACATCAATCATGAAGGAATTCATCAACAGCAATGTATTGAAGCAATAACTTCGCGCACCGTTCCTGCCAAAATGCTCTTGAATGCTTCGAGCATTGCGTTTTCGCCACGTTCGGCCATTCTTGAAGGCCCCCAAACTGGTGTTAGGCCAACAAGAACTGTGCGATCGCCGTCCACTCGGCGGTAAGTATGGCCCGCAAAGTCATCACCCAGAGTAATCCTTGAAAGAGTTTGAATACTATGATTACACTTAGAAATCGGTTTGGTGGTCGCAGTGACACGAGGGTTGAGCCATGTCACCGCACAGTGCTCGTCACAGTGACGCTACTAATGTCTCACGTGACTTGCATTCGGCCCAATCAACAGCGGACAATTGTTGGTCTCGACCAATCGGCGACGCCCCTCCACGTGAATGCACAACGATACCGACAACACGACACTCAACGCACGCACGCACGCATGCACAGGCAAATGCAACAGACAAGAGGCATAAGAGCATTGCAGTTGAACTCAAACACACTACTATTGTGTGGCTCTGCGTACGGGCTGATTTTGTTCGCTTCGTTCGTGTCGCTCGTTATGGGCGAAACCGGCCGCACAATGAGTGCCGGCGAGCAAACAGTGCCAAGGCCGTCTGTGCTTGTGCTCTACGCGTCCCAGGTAGGATGGTTTCCTGCAATGCAGCCTCGACCTCATTTGCTACCCTTGCCCCTTGTTTTTGAAGTTCTCCTCGTGGATCAGCTTCTGAGTGTGTGCATGGCGTTACGAACATGCAGACTGGAACGGCCCAAGACGTGGCCGAGCGCGTTGTGCGTGAAGGTCGCCGGCGCCACTTTCGCATGCGCTGTCTGGCAATGGACGACTACAACAGGGGATCTCTCATTAACGAGCGATTCGCATTGTTTGTTTGCGCAACGACGGGGCAAGGGGAGGAGCCGGACAATATGCTGCAGTTTTGGCGTTTCCTCCGGCGCAAAAGCCTGCCCGCAGACTCGCTTTGCCGTCTCGAATTCTCGGTATTCGGCCTCGGTGACTCTTCGTACTCCAAATTCAATTTTGTTGCCAAAAAGCTTCATGCGCGCTTGCTTCAGCTGGGCGCGACACCGTTCCTCGAGCGCGCCTTTGGCGACGACCAGCACGAACTTGGCCTCGATGCCGGCCTGGATCCATGGTTGGACGGCCTCTGGAAGCGCCTTTTGGAGCGCTTTCCGTTGTCACCCGGCAAGGAGCTTGTCCCTGCCTCGCACAGGTGCGGCTTGCTGTCAGCTGTGCATGATCTATCCGTCGCTCAAGGCGTGTTGTGTAGTGCTATCGCTGACAAAGCTCTCATTATATCTGCAGACCATCCCCGCGATACAATGTGGTATTCACTGAGGCGACGACGGCGCGTGTCTGGGCATGTGCCGTTGAATCGCGCTCCTCACTCGACATTGAAATCGGAGGGGGGTCGTTTCCCGCCTTCCAGCAGCCGGACCGCCGCACGCCCTTCATGGCCACTGTCACCGCCAACACGCGATTGACGGCCGAGGATCACTTTCAGGATGTTCGTCACATCGAACTCGACGTTGCGGGATCGGGTTTCAGGTGCGCCCTCGGTCTGCTTACCTCTGCATCGGACTTTTGTCCCATGCACCGCGGCGCTTCTGCGGCCTGTTGTTGTGTGTGCCACCCCTTCCCTTCCTTCAGGTGCCCTTACTCATTTTTCCTGCTTTCTGTTTGGTTGCATTTGCTGTAGTTATGAGCCTGGTGATGTTCTTGCAATGCAACCAAGAAATCTCCCCGCCGCTGCTGCCGCATTCCTCGAGTATCTCAGCCTCGATCCCGATGCGTGCTTTGTGCTTACCCAAAACGACCCAGGTGCGCATGCCTATAATGTCCATATTGCCTTTGGGCTCCGTGTTTTTCCAGTATATGGTTTGCTGGGCGTGTCGTTGTATGGAAGAATCCCAATGCGTCGGTCTCATCTGCAGTCCTTTGTATGCTTCCTGTGGACAGACACTCCACTTCCCACCGGAATGCGGTTTCCGTGCACCGTGCGTGAGGCTGTCGAACGATTCGTCGACTTTAATGCTGTGCCGCGCCGCTATTTCTTTGAGCTTTTGGCTCATTTTGCAAAGGATGAACGGGAATCAGTGCGCCTCCGGGAGTTTGCGACGGCGGCGGGTCAGGTGAGACGGGCGTGTGTTGCAGAAGCACCCCAACAGCGCATAATTGTGTTCCCCGCGCCAACGACGATTGCCTGTTCCTATTTGTGTCCCTCATGCGCATTATGCAGGAGGATTTGTATACGTACTGCAATCGAGTGCGCCGGACTTCGTTTGAGGTGCTGCAAGACTTCCCCTCTGTGCGCGGAAACATTCCCCTCCCGTACCTATTTGATCTCTTCCGTCCCATACAACCGCGCCTGTTTTCCATCTCGTCGAGTCCTCTCCGCCACCACAATTCAATTCACATTACCGTTGCCATTGTGTCGTACCGGTGAGCATTCCGGTCCGCCTTTGTGTCCCGTCGTTCGTTATTAGTTTTCTTGCCCGGCATATTTCCTTTCTCTTCTCTAATGCCTACTGATCACTGATATTTTTCGTGGCGGCGTATGTTTTTCTATCCGTGATCGCAGGACCAAGCTTCTCGCACCGCGGCGTGGTCTCTGCACATCATGGCTTGCGTCCCTGGAACCCGGGCTCCCAGACGCTCGCATTCCTGTGTGGATTCGCAAGGGAACGCTGCGTCTTCCCGCGGATGCTCACGTACCCATCGTCATGATTGGTCCCGGCACCGGTGTCGCACCATTCAGGTCGTTTGTGCACCAGCGCATTGCAGCGGCAAGAGGGGCCGTTGAGGATGTTGTTGCTGCTGACGATCAACAAGTACATGGCGACGCCGCCCCCAAGGTCACACCGACTCCGGCTGTCGCGCGAACGCTTCTGCTTTTTGGGTGCAGGGGACGGCAGCGTGACTACCTGTACGCTTCAGAGTGGGAGGCGCTCTCGTCTGAAAGCAATGGCTCATTTTCGCTGATAGCAGCATTTTCGCGCGATCAAGAGTCGAAAGAATACGTGCAACATAAGATCAGGGAGCATGCGTCCGATATTGCATCTCTTGTTGCGGCAGGCGCGCACTTGTACGTCGCAGGGAACTCCAAGAGAATGCCAGAGGACGTGCGCGAGGCTCTTGTCGACGCAATTGTCAGTATATCTCACGTGACCGCAGATCGTGCAAAAGAAATGCTGATGGCGGTTGAATCTGAGGGCCGCCTGAAGTTTGAGACGTGGTCTTGATGTGACGGTGATGACGGCATATTTCTTGTCTGCGCGTGTGCGTGTTTGCGGTGCGCATGTTGCTTCTGCGTCGTGTAGTGTTGTTGAGGCGTTGCGTGTTTCTTGCTGCGTGCGGGGCGTATTGCGTGCGGGTTGCGTGCGGGTTGCGTGTGTACCTCGTGCTTCATTTCGGTCGTTGCGATGGGCTGATCATCTCACAGCTCGGAATATATGCACGCTTTTGTATTGTACTTTTGTAATTCCCTGTACACCGCAGTTCTGCTTGTTTAGATGGACACGGACGTGTATCCGGCAGTCTGCACAATCCACTCATCAGTTTTCTTGGACGCAATCGTAAGGACACAAACTATTGTGCCTTGCTTTCATTCTCGCTGCTCTTGATGACAATGACGGGGCTTGGGCAGTTGTGGGTGCAATAGTCGCTCACAGACCCGATAAGTGCCCTGCAAGACAACCAGTGATTCAATATCTCTGTCGACGCAGATGAGGCGCATCATGCAGACTAAACAATACGAATTTCAGATGCACACGCGCACAAACAAGACAACCACGCCATGTTCACTGGATACTAATAAGCATGCAGCATACCGCTTCACCGCGCCAAGCCCGCGGCTGCCGAGAATAAGGACGACGGGGTTGAGCTCCTCCGCTGACGCGCAGATCATCTCTCCCGGAGTGCCGTGCAGAAGAAGTGTCTGATACCGGATCTGAAGAAACAAAGCAGTAAATATGTTTGGAATTTCAACAACAATAATTGCTGTCACGTATGTGGTTCATTGATGTCGTAAAATGCTTACGTTAGCATCCTTGCAGCGCTGCTCGAACTTGTGGATAAGATCGCGAGCCTCGCCAATGGCCTGCACGGCTCAATTTCAACCACGGATTAGATTCAAACAACAAGTACTAATATTGGAAGAAGCATTTTGCTTTTGAACTGCAGTCCTTACCTGCTCGATGTTCTTCTGCCAGACATCGTAAGGGAGGTTAAACCCATCTGCAATCAAACCAGAGTTTGAGAGGAATCAGCGTTAGTGTTGAAGCACTCGACTGCTCGCCAAGAAATCGGCACGCATCGGCAACAAACTGTGGAGGAGATGCAGCACACATCAAGTGGAGGACTCACAAGCAAAGCTCATGGATGGAAGGACGGGCGGCGGATAAACATGGAGAATTGTGAGAACGTCGCCCTGGCGGAGAAAGTTTTTGGCAGCCCACTCGAATGCCTTATCGCTATATGTGCTGCCATCGATGGCAATCATAACTCGGCGCTCCTCAGACATTTTTGTAGCTTGTGAAGCAGGCAGTGCCACTGTGCAGGAGAGTGCGATCTTGTTGAATGTTCCAAGTGGATCATGTAATGACCGGAACCTTGTTCGTTGCGTATTTTATGGAGATGTCAGTGTTGTTGTGTTTTGTGCGTGTACGAGGTGTGTGTGAAGTGTGTGTGCCTGTGTGTCCCTGTGTGTAAGCATGCGCATGTGTGCGTGTGTGTTGTGCATGTGTGCATGTGTGTGTGCTTGCGTGTGTGTGCTTGCGTGTGTTTGTGTGCGTCAGAGTTACGCCGAGTGGATCTCAATGGGGTGTGAGATCTCACAACTGGAACAGCCGATATCTCGCTAATTAAATTGTCAAACTATTATCCGAATACTCGGCACATTTTGTGTTGTGGGGGCGAGGCGGTCACAGCTTGTCGAACAACGAGCTACTGGAGTCTGTCAACAAATGATTCCACCACAAACAAAAAAGATTAGGCAGCTTTGTTGAGTGAAAACAGTGTTAAAGACGTGTATTTAAGCCTTCGAATCCCACCGTAAAGCAACGCCAACATGAGCTATTATCCTGGACAACCCGTGAGTGTGCGCTTTTGCTGGTCGGATTGTTTGAAGGCGTCCAATGTGTTACAAGTTTAGTGAATGCGCTTTTTCGCTGATTGCTCCCTCAGGGCTACCCCGGTGCTCCCGGCGGCTACCCCGGTCCTCAACAGGGCTACCCCGGCGCCCCACAGGGCTACCCCGGTGCTCCACAGGGCTACCCCGGTGCTCCACAGGGCTACCCCGGTGCCCCAGGAGGCTATCCCGGCGCCCCCGGTGGCTATCCAGGCTCATCTGGTGCATACGGCGGTCCCCGGGGCGTCAATCAAGGACAGGTGCGTGAGAATGCATGTATGGCTATGTGCTCTGTTTCTAATGCGGCTCATATCGAACTATGGGACACAACATCATGTACTGATTAGTAATCATAATGCTCAACCCAATTTCATCACAGGGAAACAGCTCGTTTGCGTTCCCTCCTCAGTACATGGCAGATCCCTTGTTTGCTAACTTCCAACAAGTTGCGGGCTCGGACGGTCAGATTGATGCGGAAGAGTGAGTGTCAAATTCTAACTTATGAATGCTGTTTTGCTTGTGCAATGACTGAGTAAGTTGCAGAAATCCCTGAATGACGTACTCCAGTCACGCGCTTTATGGTCTCCTGACTTTCTGCCATGCGCCGCCCAGGCTGCAGAGGTGCCTCGCGGCCGCCAACGTGGCCGGGCCTTATTCGCAATTCTCCGTCGATACTGCGCGGCTCTTGATTCTCATCCTCGACACCGACCTTTCTGGCACGATGGGCTTTGAGGAATACCGCCAAATGTGGGCGGCCGTGCAGCAGTGGCGCCAGACATTCGAGCGCTTCGACAGGGACCGCTCGGGATCCATCGAAACCGCTGAATTGCACGAGGCCATCAAGTCATACGGTATTGCCATTGTGTCTGTCACTTCCTGGTTGTATTTTTTGCCAAACGCACAATTCATTCGATTTGATGCCCAATACGTAACGGGTATTTGGGACCAAAACAGCTCACTCTTCGTTTATGTGTTGGATGGGTGTGCAGGATTCAACATCAGTCCGCGCGCCGCAGAGGTCATCACCCGCCGCTATTCGCGCAGGGGGCGCTCGTCGATTACATTCGATGACTTTGTGAGTGGCATTGTCCGTACCATCACTCCCTCGAACTTGCCTTCATTCCATCTGCAAGGGCTGCCGTGCTTTGAGCAGAGTAGTCCTCTGTTGCGTGCCTGCTGGGTGGTGGTCGCTCTCTATCTGTCCGCCGTAGTGGCCCAGTCACGTGAACGCCATGGGTGTCCCCACTCACGGCCCCCTTACATTTGTCGTCTTTGCGCAGATTGCGTGCTCGGCCAAGCTCCGCTTCATCTCAGATTCCTTCCGCCGCCGCGACACCACCGGCCAGGGATACGCCAGCCTCAGCTACGACGACGTAAGTTGCGCCGCGCTGTTGCACCCGGTTTTCGTCCGTGTGCAGTCGTGCGTTTTTGCGCAATTCGTTCTGATCCGCCATGCATGTTTCACCGCCCTGCCGACTGTCCCTTCCACACACCACACCACACCACACCACAGTTCATCCAGTTCAGCATGGCCATCTGAGACGGCGACGGCTGCAGCCTACCCGGCCACAAAATCGGGGTCTGCGGCCGCGTCCGTCGGTGCAGGCTCCGTGCCGCGCACCATGATGGCATCACTTGCCAGTGCGACTGCGCCGCGCGGAAAGCAGTGCAGCGATGTGTCGTTCATGGTGACGTCATTCGGTCCCAGGGGAGGCAGGCCTGTCTCCTCGACGAGTCCGCCGGCAATGGCCTGCTTGTGTATAGAAATCACCAACCCAAAATATAAAAAAGTCGTCTTCAGCCTCTCGACAGTCTATTTTGCAAACAATTCAAAGATGAAGGATTCAGGTTATTGCGTTTTGGGAAATGTACCTATGGAATATACATTGAGAACAGTGTGACCCACCCTTGCAATGTATGGCGCCTTCAGTTCCAGCTGCGCGCGCGGAGACCTGTCGTGTGCATGTGCGTGTGCATGTGCGGTGTGCATGTGCATGAATGTGTGTGGGCATGTGCGTGTGGATGAGCATGTGCATCATGTGTATGTGCGTCTGTCAATTTCAGTCCGTATTCGCAATAGCTATAAATGGTACTGTGGTTACTAGTGACGGGTGCAAAATGCCACAAATGCCACGAAAGGGGAGAATGACAACAAACCTCAAATCGTAGTTTCCGAAGCTGTTGCCAACAATGGCGATGTTGGCGAGCCCGTCCCTCGTCCAGTTGGCCCACAGCAGATTGCTATACAGGCGGACGCTGCAGTGTGGCATGAAGAACAGCGTCGGTCGCACCGCGCACCGCTTCCCCTCCTGCTCGATTCAACAACATCAGGCGACGGAATCAGCCACCACGACAGTCCATCGCGTCAATAACTGGATGTGCCTTGCAAACAATGAAATTCCGTGTGTGTGGGTGGTGTGTGTGTGTATGTGTGCACATGGTGCACGTGTGTGTGCAAATTCAACTCCACGCGACCAACCTCATTGTTCGGAATGAGAGCACAGCCCATCCGAGTGACAGCCGCGCGTTCAACAGCCGTCATGTATGGCTCGTAGAGAGAGATGGATCCCCGCGGCTGGCCGGCCAAGAAACGTGAAAAGGAAGAGGATGACCCTTCACTTTGTGCTCACACTAAAGAATGATGATGCTTGGTGACGAAGTGGAAACTTCTTGCGGAAAACAGTGCGCACGCAGTTTCTTGCCGCCGTGGCCACACTTACCGCCATAAGCTCCCACAATGCGAGGAATACGGCCATCTGTGTCCGCGCATTAGTTGATCCATCAATGCTGCCGATGCCATAGCAGACAAAATCTTCCACGGGAGGACACAGACTGCCCCGGAGGAGTGCTGCGCGGTTGTAGCATATAGGATTCAAGTCAGGGTCTTAGGCGCTGTGCCCATGGACTCCACAAGCGCGGTTGTAACGCGTGAGAAGGCAAGTCCACCGCTGTCGCGGGGAATCGAACTCGGTCGTCTGTGCATACATCACTCTCACCTACTATTGACGCCGCATACTCTGAACGGACAAGCTCGTCCCTGCCAGTAGGAAACGTATTTTCAATGTCAGGATTGAAAGTGATGCGTGGCACCATCGAAACGTGCAGTTCATTAAATGCATTCCGAGTTCTCCATATAATCATCAGATACCTTTCCTTTGCAACACGGCCAACAAGCGTCCTCGCAGCCAACTCTTCTTCTTCATGGCCATGAAGTCCCACACCTTCGATCCCGTTCATAACTCCACTCCCCCCTCTTCCCGACAACGATGGGACACTGCGATACACAAAGTCACCGGATCCGCCGTGGTCGCCGCAGCACGCACTCACGGCCGCGCGGGTCCTCAGCGGGGCATTCTGGGCACGCCCTTGCCGTTTGGAGACAACAGTGAACCCATCCTGCTCCATGCGGCTTAGGTGCGACCGCGTGGATGCCATGCTCGCAATCGCTCCTCTGTCCTGTGAGCATCCGTGCATCTCACTCACTCAATGAACATGACCACTGAAAAACTTTGCGACTTGCACGTGTTAAATCAGTGTTGCAACTGCAGTGGTTGCACAGCGAGCACGTGCCGAGCGGTCGGAGGGGAGTGTTGCCGGTGGCTAAATTTAGCCCAAAATATCAAAAGGTCGGACGGTGACGAATTGCCACATTCTCATTGTCCGATTACTCGATTACTCTATTCTTTGAGAATTCGATGTTACGGGTATCAAAGACGCACGCGTAAACACACATGCACACACGTACACGCATGTGCATAAAGACACGCACGAGGGGGAAAAACATCTCGCGATTTGCCTGCTCGGGAAGCCACCTCAAACACTAGGCAGTGCCGGGCGGGGCGCTTCCCTGGAATGGCGTCAGAATGGAACGACGAGTCGCGCCTGTTGCCGGGGGGTGACGACGACGATGTGCCTGCATACACCCAATACCATGACCTCGACAATGTGAATCCATCGGCCACACACCTGCTCGCGCACCACGACGGGGCGCCGACCCCGCGCGCTGTGCCCCTGCGCCTCATTGGTGCGAGCTGCTGTCTGTTTGGCCTTGTTGTGATCTGGGTTTCCATGGGCGAGCTCATGGCAAAAGTCCAGGAGACCTTTGAAAAGGTGGGCACATGTTGGCATCACTGCTCTGGGTGGTGTGGTGTGGTGTGGTCGATTGTGAATATGTCCATGGCCTTGGCGACATTTTGTTGGCTGAATCGTTCGCATGGTCGCATCTTTAGTCACCCCGTTTTTCGTTCATCCCATCCGGTTGTCTGATGGCCTCTCGAATTTTCCCCAATTCGCGCAAACATGACTCGACCAAACAAGCGCAGCCTTTCTTTCTCACCTGGATGGTGCACAATTTCTATCTAGTGTTTCTTTTGCCTTGGGTCTTCCTCGAGCGGTCTGTCCGCCGTCGCGAGAAGCAACGCCGCCACGCGGCTCGGGAGGTGCATCCGGTCCTCCCTCTGTGGCGCGAATACCTTCCGCACTTGAAGCGGGCGCTGATACTCAACACGCTTCTCTTTGCCTGCGTCCTCACGTGGTACATTTCACTCACTCGCACGAGCCTGTCGGTCAACACGGGCATCTACAATTCTTCGCCTGCATTTGTATTTATTTTATCGGCGCTGATCTTGAAGGAAAAAGTTGGCCCGGCAAAGAGTCTTGCTGTTGCGCTCTCAGTCGGCGGCGTCGTGCTCGTTGCCGTCTCATCGAAGCCCGCCAAGGATGGACCCCAGACAACGCCCATTGGATGTGCGCTTGTTGTTGCATCTGCGGCGCTGTATGCCCTTTACGAGGTGATGGGGCATCCGTCGGCCGATCCCTCGCACAAGAACGGTGGCGAGAAGGCAGGTCACGTGGACGGCGAGGGCGCAATTGGGGACGACGATGTTGCCGCCGCCAAGGCCGCCGCAGCGCCCGCCCACGCGCACGGGGAATCCTCGGAGGCGCTGACAGTTTCGTGTGGGCTGATTCGGACGGTTGCGCTGATGGGTGTGTTTAACGCGCTGCTGTTCCCTGGGCTGTTTGTGTGCGACGCGGCGGGGTGGGAGCGGATGGAGTGGCCGACCGGGGACATTCTCATGCGCATATGCATTGCGGGCGTGTGCGACAGCGTGTTCAACTGTCTGCTACTGGGGGGCATCCTGCTCTCGTCGCCGCTGTTCATCAGCGTCGGGTCCATGCTCACCATCCCGGGATCTATGGTGTCCGATCGCATTCTCCACGGCTATGTGATGCCCCTTCAGGCAATGGGCGGCGTCCTTCTCATATTCGCCGGCTTCATAATACTCGTTGCGCACGCCCACATTGACAGATGGTTGTCTTCGTTTGTGGCTCGCGTTCGGTCGCGCGGTCCCTCAGCGGGCTACGAACCGCTGGGCGCCAAGACGGACGACGACTGATGGGACTCACTTTGAGGGGAGCATTGTCACTCGTCTTGCTCTCTGTGGAGTGGATGGGTGGATGTGTCGATGGGTTTATGGCCACAGCTCCCCACGACAGTGACTCGAATCCTGTGTCCTGTGCATCCGCAATGCCTGGATCGGCGTCTGAGCAGACTTGGCAATTTGGATATCACAGACAAGGAATGAGCCACACCACATGACCCAAGAGTACTGAGAGACTTCCTCTCCTGTTTGCACATGTGTGCGGCGTTACGTTGTTTGCGCGTTCTGTATATTCAATCACTCTTCAAACAAGTTTCTTGTTTCGCGCGTTTGTCTCGCAATATATCTGTACAGTTTCTTCAAGTAAAAGTCGTTTAGCAGCTCTCATTCACCCAAACCAAACCAGACAGCGTCCGTCCACAGCCCGAGACAATCTTCCTGTGTCTGTGCATTGACTGGCATATGTGTCTTCGAGTGAGGGTTGCGCCTTCGAAGGACAAGCTGTGTTGCTTCAGGTTAACTTTCTAACGCCGGATCTGGATTACCCCCATCGTCATATATACAATACACTGCAATACACAACCGCCAAATGATCAGGCTGGTAGCCAGGCACAAAATTTTACGAATGTTGCCATCGCACGTCGCACTTCAAACCCACTCATGTCCTCACCTCTTCTCAACTTGTAAATGAGCAGCCTTGCTTTGTGAAGAAGGAAGCATGGCGCCAGACGGCCCTTGAATTCCAGTTCATCTTGTAGGGGTCGGCAGCCACTCATGCGCAGGTGGCATTAGGGAGCCTGCGCGCACGTGAGGACGCAGCAATGCCATCGATGAACGAGGGAGATCCCTTGCTCGGAGGCCAACGCTCCACGCGCACTGCGTCGGTGAGTGGCGAAGGCCCATACAATGCCCATTTTGTGTGGCCGGCGTGACGGTCTTGCTGTATAATAGCTATTTGCCACTCGCAATCACTTTTATTCTTACGACCCGATTTGCGTCCCGCCGCATTTAAACTTGTTGTGTGTGTGTGTGTGTGTGTGTGTGCGTGTGGATGCGCGCGCAGTCGCCGCCCAAACAACCCAAGGAGAGCGGACCAGTGCGGCGCTGGCCGCTGAAAGGGAGTGTCGATGGAAATATTATCACAGTGTGTTGCGTGGCATATGCAGCCGCGGGAATCATCCTTGCCTTTTTCAGGCCCTGGGTGCTCGCGCTGGTGGGTACTTTCTGTGATGCGCATCCGTGGCCGGCGCTCCATTGGAATTGTGTCTCGGCAGGACTCCTTGGTCCCGACGACTAGTGTGTAGAGTGGCGTGGGCGTAGCCTGGGTTGCGTGGGTACTCGTCGAACTTGATGTTGAAGTAGTGAGCACATGGCCAATTACGAAACATATCATGGGCAATGTGTTGGTGCTGAGTGCCATCCCCGCCACAACTGGGATGTATGCGCGCAACTGTAGGGCGGCAGTGGAGCCTCCGCGACAGAGTACCAGTTTGCGCTTCTCCGCTTCACGACCACCAACGCGGGGGGCTCCCAAACCGAAAGCTACCGGGACGTCGACTGCGGACGGTGTGTGGCGGCGGGCATTGTGGGCGTCGCATGCCTCGGCGGGGCTGCCGTCCTGCTCGGCGTTGCGCTGATTCTATTTTTGCTCAAGGCGCTGCGGTACATTCGGGCAAAAGGATCGCTGTTGCCGCTCGTCTTTACCGGCTGCGGGTCGCTCACTCTGGCGGCATCTGTCACGTGGATATCCGTCTGCAGGCCTCATCTCGAGGGTCTTGTCAGCCTCAAATACCGCGGGGACACCCTTGGAGAGTGCGTGTCGCACGTGTGTGTGTGCATGCAGCGTTGTTTGTCATGCGTGGTTGCCCAGCTGTCGTGCGGCCGTTCTTCCTCTGCTTCTTCCTGTATTTCACAGCCTTATCTTGTCACAATCGCTCACATCTGCGACATTGGAAGCTGCTTGTCTTTCTCTTCCCTTTTGTCGCGTTGGCAGAGTGTCGAAGGCACTCTGTGAACCCTAGATTTCTCTTGCCGTTTATGGACTCCAACCTATGACGTGACTTCATTCCGACTCTACATCCTCGTTGTTCATTTTTGTTTCTTTTTATCGCCGCTGTGGCAAAAGACCCCAAACACTGACCTGGTTCCCCACCCATTTCCACACCACAGACCCATTGCACTGTTGCCGGCGTCTACAGGATTCTGCGTGATTGCCGCTGTGGCAAACTCGTCTCGGGTTGTAAAGACATTGTCGAAAATATTTGATAAGAAAAGGTGTGTGTGTTTGTGGGCATTTTTTCATGTAATTTTCATTGCCTTTTGCATAATTTTCGTACTTTCTAACGACGAGAACGACGAGGATGCGTACGCATCCATATGTCCCCATCGCGCTGTCTCGCCACTGTCTAAACGATGGGTAATCTCATCTTCTCCAATTTATGCCGATCCTCCCTCACACACACACACACACATGCAACCTGTCTCCTGTCTCACTGTGGCTGTTGGAATGATCTCATCGCGCCGACAACAACGCACGACAACTATGTCACGTGCCACAGCATGGACCACCTGGGCATCAACTTTGCCGTGTTTACGCGGGTGATGCGGCTGCTCATCCGAGGCCACGTCCTCCTTGCCTTTGTGGCCGTTTGGCCTAGCATCCAGAGCAACGTGGAGGACGCGAGCAACGTCAATCTCGACCCAATCGGCGCGCAGGGAGCCCCCGTCGCACTCAACTACTTTGCATATGTCGGCCTTGTGCTCATCGCATTTGGAGCATTCCACTGGGTGCGTTTCTTTCTCGTTTGATGTTTTGGAGTCCATGGGCTTAGACTCTGACGTGAATCTTGGTGGATCACTCGTTTGATTCTTTCTGTGTTATTTGGCTTGTGTGGTTAGCGCATTTACTCTGAGTATTTTAATGTTATAACTCCCCCGTTAAACCCTGCCGTCTACTCATGATCGGCGCGCAGGAGCGTTTTTGGCGGCAGAAGTTGGAGCGGCGCAATCAGCTCATGCGCGTTGCAGTTGACCGCCAGTCCATGTCAACGCCGCCGCGTGGTCAGCGAACGGCGCAGTCTGCGTCCTTTGTGGCTGCCGCTCTCGAATCGTCCGAGTTGTCGGCGGCCGATTACACCGTCCTCGTCCAAAATGTGCCAACCGACTGCACGAGTGCGCGGGAGCTCTCGGCGTTTTTTGAGGGCAATGTGGGTCCCGTTGCAATGACAACAATTGTGCCGCAGGGACTCAGCCCGTTTCTGTGTGCCCGCCGCGAATGGGATGTCCAGTTGCGAGGCATGTCGCTCTACGGAGCACGCGCGAGCATCCCTCAGGGCGGGGAGGATACGGATAACGATACCGATCTTGATGACATGGAGACCGGCAGTCGCAAGGCGGCGTCCCTCAACGACGACGACGATGGCGGCGCGGATCCCGCGATTCGCACTTTGCGTCCCTCGTTTGGTGGCGGTGATGACGACAGCGACGACAGCGACGACAGCGGCGACCGTGCTCGTGACAGGGCCGGCGCAAGTGGGGACGTGCGAGCAGCTGCCAGGGGAGGGCACCGGGACCGCGCAGGCGCCCCCAACCCTCGCGGGGCATTGGGATCGGCGGCTGCAGTCGAGCGGCGGAAGGTGCCGCGGCGATCGTCGCTGTCGCAGGCAATTGAAATGGAGCGCTGTCTGCCGCTCCACCCGCGCGTCTCCCACGGCGACCTCGTGTGCATGACCGCCGTCTCACGTGAACGCATCGCGCAGCTCAGGGCCGCTTGTAACGACATGGAGATGATGCGCGCCGCACAGCAATGCCCCTCTGAAGGCGTTGCAGCGCCGAGTGGGAGGAAGGTTTCCGAGGGAGATCGCGCTATCCTTGAGGGAATGCTGGGCTCTTCATTTGCGTTTGTGACTTTCCGGCGGACGCTCGATGCAGCCAAGTGTCACGCGCTGTTCGTCCAGGACTCGCGCCAGGCGTTTGTGCGCCTCGTAGCGGGGTCGAAGCGAGAGTACCCGCGCTTCAAGGGGGTGCTGCTGCAGGTGGAGCCCGCCCCGCGCCCCGAGGATGTCGACTGGGAGTCGCTCTCCAACGGTCATGGGATCGGCGGTCGCGTTCTTCGCATGACGGCGTTTTGGGTTGCGTCAATCACAGTCGGATTTGCAGTCGTGTGGCTGCTCTATCTGCTCAAGGCGTCGAAGCACTACATTTCTCCAGCGGACTCCACCGATGAGCGCAGACTGTGGACCGGCGCCGGCTTTGCGTTCTTTCTCGCGGCGCCCATCACGTTTGTTCACCGCGTGGCGTGCTGGATCGTGCGCACTCTGGCAAACTGGGCTCCGTCGCCCTCACGTTCGGACCGAGACCGCCTGCGCATCGAATGCTCCGTCCTTGTGCTCGGTGCGGCGCAGGCATTCCTCGTGCCCACATTACTGGGCGGTCCGCCGGCCGACGTGGAGAGCAGTGGGGACTTCTGGTGGCCCCACTACTTTTCGATTCCCTTCAACGAGTTTCAGGTGCTTGCGCTCGCCACAGTCACAGTCAAGGTCGCCGTGCACGCGTTTCTGGCAGTGTGCCATCCGGTGTTTTGGATGCGGCGGTGGCTGCTGTGCCGCAGCGCGCGCGACCTGGCCCAACTGCGGGAGATGCATCTGCGACCCGCGATCGACATGGCCGGTGAAGTCGTCTTTGTCCTTGACGTCATCATGTGGTGCATTCTCTACATCAAGGTGCGCACGTGCCTCTTTACAAAAGGCGATATGATCTATCCAGATATTGTCCATTTCCGATGTAGTCTTCATGATGTGCTTTTGCCTGTGTGACTGTGTGTGTGTTGCATCATTCTGTGACCGTCCGCCGTGCACTTGACCTCTGGGTGCCTGGCTCATTTACGGGTGCGGATTGCATTTGCTGTTGTGTGTTGCTTGGCGTGATATTATCTTTTACCCCTCGTCGTTTATTCTGGTTGCATGGAATTTGTCGTCCCTGCTTGACTTCAGACATTATTTTATTTCACACTAATTTAACCGCTATTTTTACTCGTCCTCGAGACAGATCTCGGCAACAACTCTCGTTCTGGCGCCCATCGCTCTGGCAGCTATCTTCCTCGTTGCGTCGTGGGCGTACACCCACACGCACCGACGACCGCCCCGCTCCGAGAGCACATATCACATTCTCTCTACTTCTGTTCAGACGCTCACGGGAACTGGCTTGTTCCTGTGTCTCCTTGTGTCTGCCGTGTCCGGGCTGCTTGATGTGTTGCTGATTGACCGCGATTGCGAGCGGCGGACGCAGGCGAAGCACTTTTCGGACGACGCCTCGCGGGGCTATCTCGCACTTTTCCTTACCCTGGCTGTCGCATTGGGCGGTCGTGCTCTCCACATTTTCTTTGAGCGATGCATACGTCCGTTTTGGCGGATGCAATGGGTCGTGTCGTCGCCCTGGGAAGAGCGACCCCCATTCCACCGCCTCGTGGCCCGCAGTGGAGGCCGATTGCATGTTCCTCCGCTCACTCCCGACCTCGACGTTGTGCAGGCGCAGCGGCTGAGAGCCCTCACTGTGTCGTACGAGTTTGAAGTGCCATGGGGACAGCGGCGATCGATCGAGCGATTGTAACCTGCGCATTGCTAATACCTACCTGAAATAATATTTGATTCAACCATACTGGGTGATGCTTTGCACAATCACCATCCGTGTAGCCTTATTTGGACTGAATTATGCTACTCAACTCTACGACTATTTTTTTGGCGGATTGGCCTTGTTGTCCTTGTCAGCTTCAAATGGTTCATAGCTCATTCATGCAGCACAGGCTACTGTCCTTTATTGGCCCCGCCGCGTGCACGATGCACTGTAAGAGTGAAATGGGTAAAGTACGACAGCTAGACATTTCTCGGAACTGCTGAGTACCTGACCATGGCTCTCTTGCTACCTGACAACCCCGTCTTTCGGTAAAAACAGCCCAAACCCCCACGGTTGCGAGGATACCACATGCAGTAGCGCGTAGTTGAGTTGCGAGTTGAAGGCAAGCTTCCCAGGGCGTTCAAGAAACCTACAGGCCGAGCTATTGTAAACACAAGCACTCTTTTTGTTGCGCTCACAGCCAAAACGCTTTTTTAGGACCATTCATCCGAATTCAACAAGGCCATGAGGCGAGCGACAAACCACGGGACTGGTCATGGGAACAATGTCATCGACGATGAGGTGACAGTCGGGAGGGATGGCACAGTCTCCGTCTCTGATGCCTACTGCTGATGTTTCACAAGGAACGAGAGGAGGTCGATTTTTGTCAGAACATGGCGAATCACGCGGTCTGTGTTCTTCTCTGTGACAAACGCAATGCTATTCTTCTCGAAAAACGACGTCAATGTTGACAGCGGAGTGTCGACGGTAATGTCCTCAAACGAACGCTGCAAACGACCGAGAGAAGAGTCAAGGCATTGGGATCAATATAGTGACATCAGCTGAATGCCCACCGCAACAGAGAATGCACAAACAGGGCCTGGACGGCGACACGGGGCACATACTACAAAACGCCAACCGAGTGGGCAGTGTGATGGCAGGGGACAAGAGCACACACACACCTTGCGGCTGAACTTAAACATGCACTTTGACGCGGGGTCCTCAGGGTGAACGGTGCCGCGGGTGATGCGTGAGTGGAGGTTGCCCAATGCAACGAGCCCAACAACCTTGCCATCGCGGACGACGGGAAGATGGTCAAATCCGCGCTCGCTCATGATGCGCACGCACTCCTTCGCGGATGTCTGCACTCAAAGCAAATCGCGACAGCGCACACATCGAAAAAAACACACAGGTAAGAGAGGAGCGGGGAAATGAGGCTTGCAACCAAATGCACACCAAACAAGACGAGAAAATCACAATCAAAAGCAACAGCGAGCACAGGTTAGTAGGCATACCTGCGGAGTAGTAGTGACCGGTGCAGGCAGGTTGAGATGGCCGACTGTTGCGCTGCCCCATTTTGCAATGTCCGCGGCCCTCCGCGCCTCCGTCTCTTCGTCAACAAAGTTATTCTCAAGCATCCAGTCTTCGTTGAGAAACTTTGTCATGTAATTGCGCGTCGAGTCGGGTAGAATGACGACACAGCGCTGGCCGGCCTTCAAGTTGCGTGCGGCGGCAATGGCGGCAACGACCGCACTGCCACTCGATCCTCCTGTGCACACAAATACACATACGCACACCACCATGGCAAATCAGCGCACAAATCAATGGACAGTGAGCCAAGTAACCAGTCTGTCGATAAGGAACAAATACACACCGACGAGCAGGCCCTCCTCTCGAATGAGGCGGCGTGCCATGAGGAAGGAGGTGCGGTCGTCCGACTTCACCCACTCGTCGACCACGGAGCGGTCGAGGACCTGCGCACGCAAGTTCAAGGGTGGACTGGATCAGTGCGATGCAATGGCACTCAACATCCGATAAGGAAACAGCAAAATATATACACGCTCGTTAAGAGTAGAAACGCTCGTCAAGAGTAGAGGGGAGCACTCAGAAAACCGAAGGATAAAGCATGGGAAGTGGTGAGGTGCCATGCTTACCTTGGGAATAAAATCGTAGCCAATACCTTCGACCTGCACCCAAAAATCAGCACGAAATCCAACAGTGAAGCCAACGTAAACACACACAATGGCAGACACACACACATATGCACAAACACACACAGACATAAACACACACACGCACAACACACTGACACACGCTCACAGACACACACTTTGTACGCCTCGTTGATGTTGGTGTTGAGCGACTCGGGCTGAGCGAGAATTGAGCCGATGGGATCCACACCGACTATCTGTGGTACAAACAAAACAAAAAAACAGACCCGATTGAATTGAGTGGACAAAGAAGCTCACACAGACAGCCCAGTGAGCTCGCCAACACTCCGACCCGCTCACACAAACAACAGATTCCAGTCAGTGGCGTCCAATGTGCCATGCCCATGGACCCAGCAAAACACATTCGTAGCAGCACAGAGGCACGAGATTAGGTTAGGCGTGGAGCAGTAGGAGCGCACCTTGCACTGGGGGACGCGCTCCTTGAGCTTGCGGGCAATGCCGGTGATGGTGCCGCCCGTCCCCGCTGCCGACACGAGCATGTCGACGTTGTTGTCGCACTGGAACAGAATCTCCTCAGCCGTGTAGTGGTAATGTGCAAGCGGATTCGATGGATTGTCATACTGCACATAACAGGAACGATACACACGCCACCCTCGAAGTGTCAGCGACCCACACAATAACAAAGACACAAGATATGCACACACGACACAAGGATGCTGCAAATGTGAGAAAGGGAAACCGCAAAAGTTGTCTAGACAGTCCATGGCACCTGGTTGAGGATGTGTGAGTTTGGAATCTCCTTGTTCAGGCGGCGCGCAACGCCAATGTGCGACTCGGGCGAATCAAACGGCGCCTCCGTCGGCGTGCGAATGATCTCCGCCCCGAGTCCCTTGAGTACATCGACCTGAGACACCATACAGCACGCGAGCGCACGGGCAGGGTGATCAATTTGGATGTTAGATTGAAACACACACGCAAATTGTCGATGTTGTTGCTTGGTCTGTGTGTGTGTGTGTGTGTGTGTATGTGTGTATGTGTGTGGGTGTGTGGGTGTGTGTGTGGGTGGGGG
>CALSCR010003766.1:0-11740 GCA_943704495.1 Pigoraptor chileana | reverse complement strand
CACACACACACACACACATACATACACGCACACACACACACACACGCACACGCATAACACACACACATATATATATACACACTCATACGTGCTCTTGACGATCGTATCCGTGCGGGTCATATATGCTAAACTGGTGTGTCTCTCTCTTATATGGGCCTTGTCAATGCGCACGCAGGCCACGTGAGCTCCAGCTGGAACAACCGCACGACACAGCGGCACTTCTTTCTCTGCGCGGCGCGGCGAGCGTCGTTGTGTCGCAATGGGACTCGAATGTTGCTGAGAATAAGGGCATTCTGAGCTCTGTCATTACCGGTGCGTTATTGCCAATCCAACGTTACCGATGTATTTTTCCTTATGTTGCTCTCTCCATTGATTGGGTATATACATTTGTCTCTCACTCTGAGCACTTTGTAATGGTTCGTCTTGAAGGCCTGTCTAACGCCGGCGCAATGTTCTGTTGTTGTTTGTATGGGGGTTGTATGGGGTTTCAGGCATGCTCGGGGAAGGCAAGACAATTGGATCGGCACTTCAGGCACGGCGCCACAAAATTCTCTCCCCGGATGCGCATCCTCTGCGCCAATGGACCGCGCACAGGACAGTCGTGTACGGGCTTCCCCACGTCAAATTCGCGTGAAATCACATCACACACATCCTCTCACACAAATACACACATACACACATGCAAATGTATACACACGCACACGCATTTAGGAATTAAAAAGCCACGGCATACATTGATTGTATTCAACCGAAAACAGCGAAAGAACACTATGAATGCATGCAAGTTGAGCACATTTGGTCCATGTAACAGCATGCCCACACAACATGGGCGATGATTGACATTTGCCGCGATCGTGTGTGTGTGTGTGTGGGGGGGTATAGCACACTACGACTGAGCTGCGCCGTTTGCAACCTCGACGGTCTTTCGCGCGCGCTCAATGACATTTTCACGCTCCGTAATGAGATTCTTATATGCCAATTGGAGGTGGGTTTCCCTCCGCTGTTGCTGGGCAACGTCCTCGCTCAGAGTCTGCAGAGGAAATGCAAGACCATGCCATAAACATAATGAGTGAAGGAGGTACTGAGACCATTCAGAGGATTGAGCGATCGAGAGGGACAGACACTGCAAGTGCATGACATGCACTTACACACACACGTGTAGGCAGGCTATTGCAAAAACTCGCACGCGCACAGACACGCACCTCCACACGCCGCAGAATGGCACCCTTTTCGTTGGTGTGCAGCAACTCAAAGCCCTTGCGCGTCCTCGCCATCTCAGCAATGCGTTCAGCCAACTCGTTAATCTGCTTGATCGTGCTGACGGCGACATTCTGTGGGAATGCAGCGTTTGGAAGTGGGTTCGAATTGGTATTGCTACACATGAGGCATTTTCACGCGGCATCAATCAGTTGCACACACACACACACACACACACAACACGTAACACACAACACACTATTCGCGCACGCGCACCTGGTATCCCTTTGTGAGGACATCCATCTTTGTCTCCATGTTCTTGGCGCGCTTCTCCTCCCGCCGCATGTGGCCGCGATTGCTGTTGAGCTCGGCCTCCAGGGCATCCAGCCGGTCCTTCTTGTCGACCAGCGGCGTCCGCCCGTACCTCTGCTGCGATGGAATGTACGTGATCTCCTCCAAACACTCGCGCCACGTCTGCCAAAACAGCCCCGAATCGATCTCGCCCTTGTCGTCAATGGGATGTCCTTCCTCACGTGCCCGCCCCCGCATGGCCGCAGCCTCCTCCGCAATCATCGCGCGCGCAGCCTCCAGCTCCTCGTCTGCAAAGTCATCCTCAATCGACGCCACTTTAGGCTGCGGCGGCGCACCGGGAACGGGATACCTCGAGAGGTCGTGCTGCAGCATAAGGGCCATCTCCGCCTTGATTAGATCATCTGCCAATGCGAGCGCGTTTCCTGTCTGCGCGGCATCCGACGCCTTTGTCAGCGAAGCGGGCACGTCCATGGGGCGAGGGAGGTTCATCTGCACTGCCTGCGACCTCCGCTTCATCAGAATCCTTTCCTTCTGAGCACGCACACGCTCGCGCCGGGCATCGCGATCGGCAGCGTCCTCCTCCATGTCATCATCAGAGTCGGCGTCGTCCTCATCCACGCCCTCGCGCTCGTCCTCGGGAACCGTGATCTCAAAATCGTTCTTTGGCTTGGGAAGGCTTGCAAGCGCCGCGCGGAGACTGCCCACGCCTGCGCCCACTTCCGAGGGATCGGCGCCGGCGTTGATGTTGAGGCTGTCGCGCATTGGAGTGCGTCCAGACACTCCGCCAACGACGCTACCGGGGGTCGACATGGCCGCCGACGGAAAGGCGCCGGCCTTGCCGCGGGCACTCGCCGCGACGGGGGCACCTCCCGCGGGCGTGCGGAAGGGCGTTCCGAGGGTGACGTTGGGTGTCTGGATAACCTGCTTGCGCGGGGTAATTCCGTCGTAACCGAGTGCGGATTCCACGGCGACAGAGCTTCCACCCTTGAGCACAGACTCCTGGTTGGTCATCGCAATCAGCGCCTGCGCCTCGTGCAGAATGACGTCATGGTGCGCAGGCGTCCGCGGTGTCCGCAGCGCATTCGACGGAGTCATGCCAGCCATTGCGGGGGTCATCGGGTATTCGGAAAGTAACCCACGGGTGGCGGCATTCGTTCCCGCGCGCGCGCCCTCCACCGCCTGCCGCGCCTCCTCAGAGGCATAGCCCATCTTCACAATCTCCTCAAGCTCCGTCTCGGAGACCTGGGGGGCGGGCAGCACGAGCTTCGACCGCTTCGCTGAGGGCTCACCTGTGTTCATCCGGTTGGCCTGTGTGATGGCCGCGTCTCCAGACTCCAGCTTGCGCTTCTTGCGCAGTTTGTCCTTCTTTCGCTCCTCCATTTCAACGTCCGTCGCCGACTTGCCGTCCAGCTGTCGCAGGGACAGCGGCTTGAAGTCGGCCTGCTTCTCGCGCGAGATCTCTTCGCTGACGTCGTAAAATCCCTTTGGCGCCTTCTGTTCAAACGGAATCTCCGCGTTGTAGTCGATGAGACCCCGCTTCCTCCGCTTCTCCGTCATCTCGATGCCCGCAGCCCTCAGCTCGCGGCGCTTCTGCAGCATGGCCAGGCGGCGTGCCTCGTCGAGCTGCTTCTCGCGGGCCTTGCGCTTCGCCTTCTTGCCCTGTGTGTTCGCAAGACGCGCTTTTGCCTCGGAAAGCATCTCCTTCTCGTCTTCGTCCATGTCGACGGGGTCTGGGCGTGCGGGCTTTGTCTCGGGCTGAGGATCAATCTCACCCGGACGCAGGCGTCGCGGATCTTCAGAGGGGCCGCCTTCTTCCTTCTGCTGGGCTTGATCGCTGTGCGCGGTGGTGGGCGATGTGCGGATGACATTGGGTGTGATGAAATTGTGAGTTATGTGCGTGACAGAGGGTGTGTGTGTGTGTGCGTGTGTACGTGATCGTGCAATATGATGAGGGGGTTGATGTATTTGGGGGGAAGTCGCCTTAAGTCTCACTGTCCCTTGTCTCCAGAATGGAATGGCCAAAAGAGAGATTCAAACCACACGCAGTCACGTGGCAGATGACAAGTTGAGCACATAAAACACTCACAGCAGTCGTTCATAGTGTTCCAGGCATTGTGCGGCTGTGCGTCCAATGATGGGTGCGATTGTGCGCCACTGTGTTGGCATCAGTTTGGCAAGATGCAGCAACTTTTCTTCTTCCTCGCGACTCCACTCCGTCTACAGATGACAAAAACACAGGAACACAGGAGACATATGATGGAGAGCGTTAGTTGATTGTTCCTGTGGGAACATAGCAGATTCGTTGCAGAGAATCCAGGTCTGTGTTTTGCACTGAACAGCTTCATTAGTCGCTCGCATTCCATGCAAAATAACAGTCTATGCCTAAGAATGCCCACCTTTTTAATGCTTGGATCCAGCCACTCCATCCTACGAATTAATTAAGCGCGAAAAAAAAATAATGAGAAAATTGAAACATCACAGCAACAAACCACGAGAATATGAGAGAATGCATGCATATGCAACCACACGTACGTAAATATACTCTAACGCACTAGCGCATTGCAATGCCCTCAAACTATGGCATTTGCACATATACATTCACATTCACACGCACGCCAATATACTCTTACACACCATCGCGCCTTGCATTGTTTGGCGGATTTTCTGTGGAGGAGCGAGGCGATGCGAGACCACTGGTTTTTGCCATATTTCATCACGGCCGCCTTGAGAATCTCATCCTCGGTGTTCTTCCACACTCCTCCCTTGATCATTATGCGTACCATTTTCGCAGGTAATCCGAATCCTCGATAGAGGATCAACACGCAATAAAAAAGCGATCGGTCGTCGTCTATTCAGAGAACGTGTGTTTCTCTGGGAAGGAAAGCGATATACACCGCTTTTTCAAACGCGCCCGCACACAATCGCCCGCGGCGAAATTGTGGCGCAGTTTTCCAAAAGACAAAAAGACGAACGCAAAAACACAAATGCGATTCCGCCTTAAGAACTATATTTTCCTCTATACAATAAAAAAGTAAAAAATAAAACACACACACACAACAACACATAAAATGTTTCAATATTCCTTCTTCAACGCAGCTGCAGTGGATGCACATGAATGAAGATTAGAGGACCAAACAGCTGGCAGAGCCAGTCACGGCGAGCATGCGCAGGGACAAACCGAGATCTCGCTTAATTTCGAAATGGATACCCACCCCGGATGCCCATGCCTTATGTCACTTTGTGTAGGGTTAGGGTTGGTGTGTTGATGTTAGGGTTGCAAAGCCGCCTCCGACGCCGTCCCTCTCAGAGCGCCGCCCGTTTCATCATGCATATGGGAAGACAATAAATAAGGTCAGGAGCGCATATACAGACACAAGACACGTGTGCTGATATACTACTGGATACCGTGGCGATATATTTCAGGATGGCAAACTCAAACGCTGTCGCGAGGGAGGCCGTTGCGCTCTTCAAGTCGCGGTTTGGCCGGGATCCCGACATATGCACGTGTGCACCCGGCCGCGTCAACCTTATTGGCGAGCACACCGACTACAATGAAGGCTTTGTGTTCCCTATGGTGTGTACGGGAGTGTGCGAATTATAGAGGAAATGATAACGCACGGTCTTGTTTTAAATGCACTAAACCTCAAACGCAACAATCTCGTCACCTTCATCAACAGGCCCTCGAATACGTCACGGTCATTGCAGGAAGCAAGTCATCAAACGCCGAGTGCAACATTGTGACGGCTGCAGACAGCCTCCAAACACACAACGCTGCGCGGTTCAGTCCCGATAAGGCCACGTTTGCCAAGGGCGAGCCTTTCTGGGCAAACTATGTCAAGGGTGTCGCCGCACAGTTCGACAGCATCCCCGCCTTTGACGCCGCAGTTGCCTCATCCGTGCCCCTTGGCGGCGGCCTCTCAAGTTCCGCGGCAATCGAAGTGGCGTCGCATCTGTTTTTCGAGCAACTAACGGGCGTGCACGTGGACGATCGTCGGCGTGCGTTGAACTGCCAAGAGGCAGAACACTCGTATGCGGATATGCCATGCGGTATCATGGACCAGTTCATCTCTGTGATGGGCAAGAGCAACCACGCTCTTCTCATTGACTGCCGCTCACTTGAAGGCCGCCTCGTGCCCATGTCGGATCCGGGGGTTGTGGTGCTTGTGACCAATTCTAACGTAAAGCATCAGCTCACTGGCAGTGAGTATCCCACACGGCGGAGGCAGTGCGAGGAGGCTGTGGCTGTGCTGCGCGCAAAGTATGGGGATTCCATTCACAGCCTACGAAACGTGACGCTGGAGCAGCTTGAGGGTACGTTTGTTTGGTAATCCGAGAAAATGTTGGGCATGCTTGGGCATGGTGTGCTTGTGTGTGTATTCGAGGATTTGATTTGGTGCACAATGCGACTGCACAGGTGGCGTGGGCTCTCACTCTCCGAGCGGGGGATTAGCTCCACCAATGCACACACACACACGCACACACACACGCATATATATATATATATATATATATATATATATACATACCAATCGTATGAAATGTGTGTCAGAGATATGCTACGCTCATGAACTCAATCCATGTCACTATTCCGCCAATTATGCAGACACAAAAGATAAACTCGATCCTATCGTGTACCGGCGGGCGAGGCATGTGATAGGAGAGAATGACCGGACTGAGCGCGGGGCCAAGGCTCTCGAGGCTGGCGATTATGTGCTGTTCGGCAAGCTGATGCGAGAAAGCCATAACTCACTCCGGTGTGTGTGCATGTTGTGTGAATGGTTAAGTGACACTATGTGGCTCCACACACGTATGCACTCACACGCACACTCACACGCGCACATACACACACACACACACACACACACACACACACACATATATATATATATATATATATATATATACACACACACACACATTCATATGTACACACACACACAGACACGTGCAACTAATTCATTTCTGCTGTCTCTCTGTCTTTTCAGTGACGACTACGAGGTCAGTTGCCCCGAACTTGACGTCCTTGTCGATGCGGCCATGTCGCACCCGGATGTGTTTGGGTCGCGAATGACTGGCGGCGGATTTGGCGGATGCACCGTCACACTCGCAAAGGCCGACAAGGCCAAGGAGATTGCACAGCACATTTTGTCGCTGTATCCAAGGGGCACGTGCTTCACGACGCGTCCCGGGGATGGTGCGCGCGTGCTCGACGCAAAGCAATTCCTGTGATTGCATGATGGACGCTGTTTCTCATTGAACTGTGTGTTTGTGTGGAGTCCATAAACCCACGCGCTGACTTTTAATCCTGCATCTTTGGCATTAATCGCTCATGCGTTTCTCTCTCGCTTGTTTATGGACCATGCATGAAGCATAGACTTGAATCCTGCATCCCTTTCTCTCCTGAAATGTTCTGGAGTCGATGATCTTCTGCCTCAGGCGTTTGTCTTTTTCGACATGCATGTGTATAACGGCGCCACGGCACATCACATTCCGTCATTCTCGCATGCCGTTCTGTAGCGAAGGCAACAAGCCATAACAGCGTATTTGCTGCAGGACGCCAGTATGAAGACGCTGAGGCGTCGTCTCAGAAGGTGAATGCAAAAAGGCAATCCAAAGCAGAGCCGATTAATTTGCGTCACGATTGTATTGAGCACAGCAGCCACGGTGACAAACCCTCACTGCCAATGACAATTCCGGACGAGCACGCACACGCACACGCACACGCATATACGCACGCAGAAGACCATAAAAGAACAGTATCGAGGAACAAGACGCCCAGAAGTCAGCCAATTGTACCAACAAGCGCGAGGACACGAGGGACTCACGCACACCAATTAGCCAAATAAGCGCAAGCAAGACTCACAGATATACCAGTACAACACTCAATAGCTGGTGCGACCAGCATGTAGCACAGGTGGCCATCGATAAAATTCCACAGAGAGTCGTTTCGAAAAGTCGGAACGCAAAACAAGCACGAAAATACATTCAAGACACGCAGTCCAACAAGAGATGCAGTAAAAAAGTAACTAGTATCGGTATTTTGTTGAGTAGTCCTTTGGTGCGATTACGAGACCGCGACCCTTGCGTGCCCCGCGGTATACAGTCTCAATGATGTCGATAAGCTCTTGCTTTTCTTCCATTGCCCACGTGATCTTGTTATTGTTGCCAGTGCCGAGGTCGATCATCATGTGCTTGTTGCGAAAGAAAAACATAACAGTGCACGGGTCGTACAGCTCGTACATCTTATTAAAGTCCGACACCTCGGTGATATCGACGAGGTAGACGACCGCAAATGCCTTGACCTTTTCCGCGATGGCATACAGTGTCTCGTCCATCTTCATGCACGTCGGATCCCAGTCGTGGCCAAAGCGAATCACGACGACGCGGTCCTCCTCAGACATGATCGCCTGGTCCACCTGCCACCCATTGGTGAGATGCGCAAGCATGTACGACATCTTGGCGGTTGCAAAATGCGTTCAAGCAAAGGTAGCAGAATGGTTCAGCGATGTTTTTCCCTGCGTCCCTTTGTAGTTGTGGGACAAAGTGAGTGTATGCTTATGTTTGTGGCTAAGTTACGTTATGTTTAGTGACCTTCAGCACTGTGAGTGCGTGAGTGATGCTCACGGTGGTGGCAGAATTATTTTCCGGCACTGACAGAAGTTTCCGGGCCGATAGTTTGGTAAACTTTTTCCGATGGTCATATTAAAACCCCCGGATGAACATTCTGTCACGTGGGAGTGGGTCACGTGATACAATTTCGGCCGCTTGTGTGTTCAATAACTACCGTACATCATCTACAATCAATCGGGACATTTTTTTATATTTTTGGGAAGGAATAGCACTGTATTGAGTGAATATAAGCGAGAAATGCAGTGCAGGGCGGCTATTACGAGGGGCATCCTCGCCGCTGCAGTGCGCCAACCAGTATGCGCCCCCGCAGCTCTCTCGCGCTGCATGGGCACGGTGGCCCGGTCTCGCTCTCCACTGCAACTGCGCGTGGGCCGACCCGGCGATTACGTCAAATCAGAGAAAGAGCAAGGGTTCATGAGGCGCACTCTTGATTTCTTCAAGCGAAAGAAGGAGAAGCCGCTGTCGGAGAAACAGACTCTCGAAACGAACGCCGCAGAAATTCCGAGAACAACGACAGCGTTTCCGGGTTCCGTTGGGTCGGGACTGCTCGACAACTCGGACTTCATGCCCCCTAAACCGACCAAGACAGAGCCATCTACGTCGACTAAGGCTGATTCGACCAAGGCGGCACCAAAGGTGAAAAGGAATCGCGCCCAACCGCGGGCCGCCGTATGGACCCGCAAGTCTAAAAGATCCAAGGGAGCTCGCATTTTGGAGCTCCAACGGCGGGAGAGTCTGCCCCAAAAATATGTGATCCCGTGAGTAACGCACACCGTTTCACTTCGCATGTCATAGTAGTTATTGTTGGATTGTGTGCATGGTTTTGTATAAGTACTGGAATTGAAGCACAAATGTTGGGGTATGTGGGTTGCGCAATTACATGAGCGAGTGCAATTGTTCCCCTTGTACTGTTCCTGGCGTTTCGCTCTCTGTGGCCCGATATGTCGACACCTATCTATTTCTTAGTCTTTTTTTGTCTTCAACATGGAACATATGTACAGCCCCTTCTTAATTTGTTTTTCAACTTCATTCGCATCACACCGCTCCTAGTCGTGATGTCAAAAAGGATCTTCACGACATTGCGTCGTTGTATTGGGGAGCGGCTGGCTTTAGCGACACCGAAAAGTTTCCGAGTCTCGAGGCGAAATTCCAGGTCAGTATGCCTAATGTATGCAGGCACTCTTGCATTTGCTCATGTGAGCAGTCACACGCTCAATACATTTGCCACGCACTGTAAGCAGACCGACATGTGTAGGGATACATGGTCGCATACCCATGCACACTCAAACACGCATATGACATGCATACACGCAGAACGCACATGCACACACACGGGCATGTACATGCAACTGCTTTTCATATGCATACGCACGAACTCTGTATGTATACGCACGCACAGCACACATACATCACGCAACGCGCCCGTAACTTGCATTGACGTGTATATATTTTATGTACGAAAAAATGATTGCACTTATCTCAATCAACACTCCACTCTTGTGTGCGCGTTTTCCATCTTTCTCATTTTTCATAAACACAATATTCACCCCACACACCCACCAAACACACTCCCGTCACACACTCACACTCACCTTCTCCACCGATTCGCTTTCAAAACATCTTCTTTTGTAGATCTTGAATCGCGCATGTGCACAGTTTAAGCGGGATATCCCCAATCCCGTCTTGCCGAAACTGCGGACCATCGACGACACGGTGGCCTTTTTCTCGACTGCCCCGAAGCCCCGTCACGTGCCCACGCTTTTCAAGATCAACAAAAGTAATCGGCCCGCCAATCTTATTTTCAAAAACGCAGCGCCGTATCAGGTCGGCGGCCGCCGCTCGTAGTTCTCCCACTCACGTGCCGTCACGTGCTGTCGCCGCAATAACGGGTGACGCATACCTCTGAATTGCTGTATTTTCTGCGTGTATTTTGGCTGGTTTGAGCGTTTGCTTAAATGTGTTTTTTCGTAAGGCGGTGGCGTGCGTCTTTGCGGTTGTGTTTGTTTTTGTTTGTTTGATTTGCTGCTGCTGTTGTTTGTTTCTGTTCTGACACGGCTGAGATGTGGGCGATGGAGTTTAACGAATTTCACTCTTTCTGGTCACCATGTATTGAAAGTGTTGGTGGGGCTGTGTAAGTGGAGTGTGCAGATTATTGATGTGCTGTGCGCTGTCGCTTGAAATTGAATACACTGCCGATCTGGGCATCGGTTTGACTTGGCCTGGCTCGTGTCATACTCTCGGGGTGTCTGACAGTGGCGGCGTGGTGTGCACCTGTGTTTGTATATCCGCATGCATATGAAGAAAGTGTGCATGCGCATATGTGTGTGTATGCTACCTGTTTGAGTATCCATGACCTGTGTGCATGTGCGTGTGTGTGTGTGCGCGTACATGTGTGTGTATGAGTCCGTCTGTATGTGGTATGTGGTCGGTGTGCATGTGTGTATGTGTACACGTATCCGTGGTCTGCAGGCATGTATGTGTGCCTGTTCGTGCGTGTGTATGCATGTGCATCAACATGTGTAAGTTGTCTCGTGCTGGATGGCAAAGTCACTTCTAGTTGATCAAGTCAGTGGGCCGTATCAGCTGCGATCGTCACGGCATCGACCCGCTCTGTCCACACAACACAACAACACAACAAATCAAACAAACAGACACAAACCACAACACACAATCAAATGGAGTCAGTGCAATTTATCAGCACACATCACAGCACAGAACGACACAATGGACTGGAGATCATCTGTCACGCGCACTGTTTGGATGCAGCCAATCGTCCATTGGATTCGATGTGACCTCCGGCGTCGCCCTTTCCACCATGTCCCTCAGTGTGCGCTTCAGTGTCTCGATACCACTGCCCGCCATCGTCGATATGCCCAAAATCTCCTCCACAGACGGACACAATCTGCGTAACTTATCAGACATCGCGCCGACAAAAGCGTCAAACTTTTCGTCGGCGTCCACGGTGTCCATCTTGTTGATAGCGATGAGCGACGGGCGCTGCGATAGCCCCTCCTGGTAGAATGCAAGCTCGTCCATCAGTAGTTCGAGCGTCTGCTCTGCTGTGCGAAAGGGGCTTTTGTCGTTTAGTTGGAACCCGTTTACGTCGACAACATACAATATGACCTTTGTGCGTTCGATGTGTCTGAGAAATTTGTGGCCCATCCCGGCGTTATTGTGGGCGCCCTCGATGAGACCCGGGATATCCGCCACTTTCACTTGGTACTTGTCATCGGGATACTCGATGACGCCGATATTTGGCCGGATTGTTGTGACTGCGAGAGCATTCATAGACATACACGCACATAGACACACACGCACACACATTCACACATACACATTCACACACATACACACGCACATGCAAAAAACACACGCATGCAACGTTGCGAAGAGGGGGTAATGAGGAAAAGAGATAGAGACATTCAGGACTCAAACGCCTTGTTTTTAAGCCCACAAAGTTCAAATAAAGACAAGGAGGTGTAAGACGCTCTAGCTATCTCTGCCAGAACAAGCTATGTGAATATGCGTGTATGTGTATGTGTATGTGTATGTGTATGTGTATGTGTATGTGTATGTGTATGTGTATGTGTATGTGTATGTG
>CALSCR010003765.1:0-19165 GCA_943704495.1 Pigoraptor chileana | reverse complement strand
TGTAGGATTCAAGTCAGTGTCATAGGCGCTGTGCCCATGGACTCCACAAGAGAGAGAGAGAGAGAGAGAGAGAGAGAGAGAGAGAGTGTGTGTGTGTGTGTGTGTGGGTGGGTGTATGTTAGGGGTTGAGTAGGCTGTGTATTGCCAATACCCACTTTTATCGACAAACAAATTTGTGATCAGCGATGCCAACACAGATCCACGTCGTTGGTCTGTCGACTCTGGCATCAAACCCTCAACAGTCGGAACATCAACTATCTCAGTGAGGCGGGCGCGAAAGAAGTCCTGGATGCGCGCATCCACATCATTTTCTGTTGGTGATGACATCCTCAATCAATTTTCCAACAAATAAAATCCTTGCAGCGCCTTCCTAAAAAAAAAAGTGGAATGATCACTTAATCCGCACTTATTTTAACAGCCAGATTTCTGAGCATCATTTTTTGGCACAATACACAAAGCGACCACAGGATCGGACTGTGAGATGGAGCTCTAATGCCGTGTGTGTGTATGTGCGTGAGTGCGTGAGTGAGTGAGTGAGTGAGCGAGTGAGTGCGTGTGCATGTGCGTGCGTGTGCGTGTGCGTGTGCGTGTGCGTGTGCGTGTGAGTGTGTGTGTGAGAGAGAGAGAGAGAAAGAGTGTGTGTGAGAGAGAGAGAGAGAGAAAGAGAGAAAGAAAGAGTGTGTGTGTGTGTGTGTGTGCGTCAATCGGCGATGCATCTCTCTCTCTGGCGGACAACGCGAGTCTGACCAGCAGTTTGCGGCAGATTGAGTTGGGTTTTCAAATTTTCAAAAGTGGAAAACTGCGCTTCATTTTCCGCCTTCTCTGATTGGCTTGGATTAAGCGACATCTCGGAATGCTGCCACCACTCTCCACTTCCTTGTCAACTAAGCTCAGTAATCGTTCATCAGCGTGTGAATCTAATCAAATCTTGCACGGTCTCTATCCTTCAGAGCAACAACAACGATAATCACAGCAATCGCGAAAAGGACAAGAAGGAAACCCTTGGTCGTACATCAATCCACTTGCACATCGCGCTTTCGTGACTTTCTGGCGTCTCGTTCATGCTCGCTGAATCTTCTTACTCTCCACCCAAATGGCGCATCTCACAGTTCTCACGTGGAACATTGACGGCCTCTCCAATGAACTCTTTCTTGCGGAGCGCCTCATGTGGGTACTTGAGACTGCAAAGACCCACCGCACCTCGATAGTCTGTTTCCAGGAGGTGATTCCCGACATTCTTTCGATCGCCGTCGGTGCAATGAAGTCGGCGGGATACGTGTGCGTGCAGCCGGACAGGCTGGGACCCTACTTTAATCTCCTTTTCGTGCGAACCGACGCGTATGACATAATCTCAAGCCGCACAATTGTGTTTCGGTCGTCGCAGATGGGACGCCACGCGATCGTGTGCCGAGTGCGCGCCAAGGGCGTGGCTGCGTACAGCCAACACACGGCGACCATCATTACTTCGCATCTGGAGAGCACCGGCCCGGCAAAGGCAGAACGAATATCGCAACTCAAACAGGCATTCGATGTGATGGCCCAGTGCATCCCGGCGGACTCTGTCGTTGTCTTTTGTGGCGATATGAATCTCCGCGACTCTGAGATTAACGGAATGCCTTCGGCATCTCGACCCGACGGACTATTCGACGCGTGGGAGGCGCATGGATCCGTGCAGAAAACAAAGTACACCTGGGACATGAGCATCAACAAAAACCTCGCTATGAACGGCACACCTAAATGCCGTTTTGATCGCGTGTTTGTGCTTCCTGCGCAACGGCCTACAGACTGGCGTGTTCACAACTTCTCGCTTGTTGGTACCGAAGCCATTGAAAACCTCGCGGTGCATCCCAGCGACCACTTTGGTGTCCTTGTCGATCTGGTCCACGCGCCTGCCGCACCAATTGTGATCGACTGATACGTGCATACCGGCTGCATCGCCATCATGGGCTGTTCACTAGAAACACATTGCCGAATGGATTGCCGCTGAAATTGCACCTCCGGCACTCCCGCCATCCTCTAATTATGCACGCCTGCGTGTGGGCCGGGGGGTGCCTGGTGAGTGATCAATGGAGATCACAGGCCTCCTTGGGGTATTTTTGATGCCGATATGATTTAGACATGTTTGTCTCTCGCGAGCCCTCCTCCTTTCACCCATATATCCTCCAACGCACATCCACATGTGTGGGGCACATGATACGTATAATAAGCAGGCTAAGGAGTTAGTGATTAGTGCGTGTGAGCTGTTGATTGATCGCTGCGGCAGTTCTCGTCCTTTTGACACTCAGAAATGAAGTCGTTGTTTGATAGCCCGTTTGTCCATCATGTTTTGGCCTTTCGTGCGAATGTCTCAAGTGCTGAATTTAATTGTCTTTGCTATTGGCCGCAGCACCAGCACCACGCACACCCACCACACCCACGCACATGGCAACTACGCACAACTATGCCGCAGCTGGCATAATGACGGAGAACAAAGTCCCATTTGCATTGTTGGGGCCGCCTGATTCGGTCAGTCCATACGCAAGCCCAGAGACCTGCACCAGATTGTCGATGGGATGCTGACCTGTCTTATTCTTGTGGAACGAAGCCACGGTGGAGGCAAACCAACTGCCGCCAATAGTGACGCAGTATACACTCCCCTTGCCCTTCACTCCGCCGTCGCGCGTCGTCCCACACACGTGGCCTCCGACGACAATGGGCGTACCGTAGGGGTGCTCTCCCGTCAGCCCCGGTCCACTCGCATTGCCAAATGAATGCAGCACAGCAAAGTCGGTTCCGTCTGGAGACACTCGGAAGAGCGTCCCCACATTTGACGCGCCGCCGTTGGTCGTTGTCCCAATTAGATACAGGGTCCCATCGTCAAGCTTGACACTGCTCACGCCACCGTGTTCAGAAGTGGCACCGTCATCTGCGCCGCCCACAAACGTGTGCAGCACCGAGACCGAATCCTTCTTCAAATCGTATGCAAACAGCGTGCCAAATGCCTCGGATCCATTCACAAGAAACCCGCCGTACCGCGCTACGCCGTACAGATGGCGACCATCTGGCGACATGGAGAGCGAGCCGTGCGGATGTCGGCCGTGCTTTGACACCTTTGAGGGAAACGAATAGAGCGTCCGAAACGAGCCCTTGTCGGGGTCGTAGCGGAACAAAGAACCGCTGCTGTGGTCGCCACCGGAGCACGTGACGCCGTATAAGCGCCCGTCTGCACCCGCAATGAGGCCGCTGTGAGGGCCGCCGTGCTTCGGGCCGGCGTCAAACGCGTGCAAAACAGAGAAGGTGTGCGGCGGCGCCAACCCAACAGAGAATATCACTCCCTCATTCGCACTGCCGCCCCCGAGGGCCGTCCCAAAGAGCAGACCCCGCTTGCAGTCGGGCGTAAGCGCGCCGTGGTGTGGCTCGTATCCATCCACATCGGTCGCGTTTTGATCCTTGGACTTTCTCGTTTGAGGCACTTCAAAGTCGTGGACAACAGCAAAAGACGCTCCATCCACGACAGAGCCAACGAATCCGGCAGCAAACACCACGCCCCCACCGAATTTCCCACCCTCTGCTGTAAACCCATACAATACTTGTTTGTAAGGCGGGCACTGCACAAGCGAAAGGGAGCCCTTGGACTTTGCCCCATCGCCGCCCGAAAATGCGTGGATGACTTTGATTGGCCCGTTGCTATCGGGATACAGCGCAACGGTTGTGCATACCGAGACGGTAAATAACACCACAAGTGTCAGCGTTAATCGCCCTAAGATATTCATGTCTATGTCACCATACTATTTCCAGGGTAATGCTTGAGGCAGTTGTGTGCGCTGCGATAGAATAAAAAAAATAAACAATCAGTGTCGGCATCGGATGACATGAGACGCAGATAACGAATCAACCACACCTATATATGCGAGATGTGACGCACATCACACGCATCTTCCCAACACCAGCGTCACCACACCCACCTATATTGCAGCC
Source organism: Pigoraptor chileana (assembly GCA_943704495.1). Lineage (NCBI taxonomy): Eukaryota > Filasterea > Ministeriida > Capsasporidae > Pigoraptor > Pigoraptor chileana. The sequence goes on along the minus strand of CALSCR010003765.1, from coordinate 15,208 downwards.
TTTTTGTCGGGGCGCAGGAAAGCAGATATAAATTCTCTCCATTCCTGTGCTCTCTCAGTTGCACCTCACCAAGTAGTGGTACTGCCCTGTTACACACTCATTTATGTCATTTGAGTCGAACAAGAAGGTTATTTAAGTATTGTTACGATAAGCTCGTGCAGCCGGACATAGTATGTGAATACACAGCTAAACTGGCAGTCGATGTTCCCAGGGAATGTGAAAGAAACATTCAGTGGCCACACGTACTTACTATGCGTGTCGTAGGCCGCGTAATTGCCAACAAAAAACAGAGAACCATAAACACTATGTCGTCATGTCGTCATCATCTTCTTCCCCCCGGGAACACCACCCCGGATGCGTAGTCGACCCACCCCGTATGCTACTCCACTTCAAAAATTTTTTGGGTTGCCACGGAAATCCGATGTGCGTGGGGAATGTGGCTAAACTCCTTAATCAACGTTGTACGTACAAACCCTCTCTCAATCCTCTTCGATTCTGTGTTCTGAAACGGTCTGGCAATGTAAACTCGTTGAAACGCTACTATATTTCAGCAAAGAGGAGCTAAGAAAGGGGTTCAGTGCTTTTGATTGTGGGATTGCACTCGATGGACAGATAAGCTTTTCCCCCTGGTGCTCGTGCGTTCGGGGGAATGGGGTCTTCAAAGCGGTCCCACTCGCGACATAGGCCTAACGAAGACAGTGGCATCTCTCAAGATCACGGTCGTGGACAGGTAGACTCCACTCAAATTCCACCGCAGCATGCAGATGGAGGAGAGGAGAGAGAGAACGGAAGGGACGATGATCAGGACTCGGCGTTAGGGGAGAGTGTCCGAGAAGAAGTGAACCGAGAAAGCGTTGAGCATGCAAATGATGGGACACACGAACGCGCATCTCGCAGCGGGCGAACTAGGATTCGTAATCACAGTCGCTCGCGGTCAACGCGCAGCTCTAAACGGAAAGCAGCGGACGAGCAATCTGCGGCGGTCGACGACGCCACGGTAGATGGGGGAAATAGAGACGATGACTCTGCTTACACAACGGCTCGATCGGACGTCCCTCGAGAACGAAGACAGCGTTCTTCGAGGAGACGGTCTAGGCTTGTGGCGCCGAGTGAACCGCATCCTTCCCACGGCGGCAATTCAAGGGAAATTGAGCAGCGAGGAGACGATCACGAGATGGGGGACATGCAGCAGCACTCAGTCGGTGGGTGATAATATCATGTTGGCTTGAAGGCATCCCTGAAAGTGTGCTTCACGGTACCTCCTTCACGAAAGTGACTAATGTGTTTGATTACGGGACGATGCTATCGCGTCTGTGCAGCCCGGGATGCAGACAGTGCCTCGCAGGGCCCACCGGCCGACGCCGTCGTTGAGATTGATCCCCTTGAAGCAGAAGACGAGCGAGCGGCTGAGGAACGCGCGAATAACAACGCATCGTGGTCGTACTATTCTTACTTCACGCTTCAAGAACCTGAGGTCCGGCGGGTGATGGCGAATGGGTTCAAGAAGGGTCAGATTCTGCCTGTGAAGGTGAGCCGACTCGTGTTTTAACCAACGCACGTAGAAATGATCTGGTGTGCATCCTTGTGCCTCCAAGGTTCACGAAGTGTGTGACAATACGGCTAGTTCTTAGATGGAGGTATGGAGCCCGCATGGTATTCTTGCCTGTCTAGTGCCAACCCTTTCGTGTGCCTATCTTGTGCCTGCCCTCTGCGTGTGCTCATACATATGCTCGGTGTTCGCGCAGGCATCGGACCTTCCTCCCGAGGTCACCGGCGGTGCTACGCCGCGCGTGCTCGTCATCCAGCGTCCCGTCTTCACAGTGGCGTGTGTTGTTGCGCAAGTAGTGCTCTTTGTCGTTGCAATGGCCGCCGACGGCAATGAGTCCATGCGGACAAACCCGTGGTTTGGCCCTTCATGGGACCGCCTCATGGATCTCGGGGCAAAGTGGTTTCCCGACGTGCGGAGTGGGCAAGTGTGGCGGCTCCTCTCAGCAGGTGTGTGTGTGTGTGTGTGTGTGTGTGTTTGTGTTTTTGTGTGTGTGTGTTTTTGTTTTTGTGTGTGAGGGGGGGAGAGGTGTCTGGAGTAGGTGAGAATCAGTTTGATCACGTAAAGGCAATCCTAATTGCGGTCATTTAAAAAAATATATCTCGTATCCTTGCTTGAGGGAGAGTGTGCGCTGATGCAACTACTGACAAGTGTGGGCTGTTTTGCGTTTGTGAGTAGAGCTATTGCAGCACTGTGAAGGAGGAATGGGATTTCGCAATCACCGGTCTATTTGTGCGCCGCAAAAGCAATGCAATCCGATGATGTGCAAAACTGACAATTGCATCTTCCCTTCGGCTTCGTGTCCCGGCCTTCTTGCAGCATTCATTCCACCGGGGCTGATTCTTCTTCTCCTTTCGATCGCCTTCCACGTCGCTGTTTGTGCGCCCGTCGAGCGGCTCCACGGGTGGCGTCGCATGGGCGCAATCTACCTGTGCGCTGCCGTCTTTGCATCCCTCTGCAGCTGCGTGTTTGTGCCTGCGAACGTCTTTGTGGGGCCTTCCGGAGCAATGTATGGCATTGCTGGCGTGCTGTACTGCGATGTCGTCGAGAACTGGCCATACCTGGCAAGTCCGGAGAGGGATGTGTTTGTGCTGTTTGCCATGACGGTTGGATCGCTTGGGCTGGGACTCCTCCCCGGCGTCGACAACTGGGCGCACATTGGCGGCCTGTTTGCTGGCGTCCTGGCAGGCGTGCTTCTCTTGCCTAATATGGGCATGAGGATGTCGCGGCGTCGGCTTTTGGTGGGTATGAACTTGCGATTGCGACGGATTCGATGTTGCTGTTCTCGCGTGCTAATGTCGTCTACTCTGTCATACCTGTGTTGCTGCTGCCACGGCAGGAAATTTATTTGTGGCGAGATCTGCCCTTCCGGGACTGTTGCCTTTTGGTTCGATTCAACCCTTTGCACACTTACAAAGTGCATCGGCTTGCAAATAGCCACCTGCGGGATCACACAAAATGCTTTACCCTGTGGACTGACCCGATTGACCTTCCTTGTCTTGCCTTGATTTCGCAGATAGCGACTTCCGCACCGATACTTGTTTGCCTGTATATTGCCGCAATTGTGACGGTGTATGCTGCCGTCAGCTACACGAGCCCGTGTGCGTGGTGCAGGTCCACAACGTGCCTTCCCATCAACGATTGGTGCGAGATATGATAACCTTTCGCTTGTTTTTTTACGGTGTGCTGCACCCAGTTATGTGCTGTGAGTAATCGCCGGGCTGGACCCGTGCGAACGAAAATGCAGCAGAGTCAGCGGCAGTGCTTCCGTACACGCAATGAATACGGTGCATCTGATGTTGGTGAAGAGGATTGAATCATATTATGAGGCTCCGTTTGGACATCGATTATTCGGATTCCGTATTTGCCTTCCTTTTTGTGTAACGGATACGGAATTTGTTCAGCCGCCTCTGAGTACTTCTACAAAACAGCAGTGAGTTTTCTGGCTTGGAGCAGTTTGGAGTGAAGGTGGCTATCACACGCACAGCGCGCCCACGTTCATTATAGGTTGTCGCCAAGGACAACAAAGAAAGGGAAAGTAATTGGAATTGGAATGGAGGACACAAACGAAAGAGACTAAAGGGGATGTTGGGAACCCGTCATCGCATAGTCGAGAGACGGGTGACTGTACAGAAGAGACGACGCACGAACGCACGCAAGGCCAAAGCACGGTGGAGATATGTACATGGAAAGAATAAATAAACAGAGAAGGTAGAAGAAAAACAAAAACAATTCCGTCCGTTTTTTGGTGGTCTATGTTCGCAATAGGCGGCGATTGGAACGGTCCGGGCTTCTCAGTCGCGAGAAAAAAAAATACGCGAGAGAAGCGAGCACAAACAAGGAAAAGAAAGATATGAATTCTGACGCGGCCCTCTTGGGTCGTTGTCGGCGTCATCGTCGACTGTTGAAAGTTGAACGCACGAAGGAGTAGGTGTATGCAGTGTGATATGTACAGAATGGATGCCGAGAGCTGTCGTACAGAAAGCAGCGAGGGACAGTGGAAATTCCCCACAGTTCGGCGCTCACTTTGAGGAGAGCGAACCCAGCGGTGATTTGGGCTTTGCGTGCACGCGTGCATGTCGGTTGAGCTCGTCTGACCGCGCAAACTTGCGATTGCATCCGCCGTATCCGCACTCGAAAGGCTTCTCGCCAGTGTGCGTGCGAATATGCGTCGTCAAGTGGTCGGATCGGCTAAAGTTACGCCCACACGTCGCGCACGTGAAGGGTTTGACGCCAGTGTGCTTGCGTACATGGCGAGTAAGCTCGTCAGAGCGTGAAAAGCGCTTGTGGCAGCCATCGGCACTGCACATAAACGGTTTCTCTCCAGTGTGTGTGCGAACGTGCGTCTCGAGGTGAGAGCTCTTCATGTAGCTCTTGCCGCATCCCTGAAGATTGCAGACGTACAATCGGCGCTTGCTAACGCGACCAGAAGGCAAAAGACGCCGCACGTGGCCAGACGATGCGTCGCGGGAAGTACCCTTGTCCCTTCCAAGTGGCACGCGTGGTACCACAGCATCCCGCCTCCGCTTGGCAAGGGCATCAGTCGCGGACGTCGCACTCGCGCGCTTTGAGGGGGGAGCCAAGTGCTTCGAGGCGTCGACAATGGCTTTGACGGCCATTTCGCTATCCGAGTACGAGCACGGCGACCGGGCGACGGGAACGCAGAGAGAGTCGGGGGGGCTGCGCGCGTCGGCGTCAGATGGCGATCCCGCCGAGTAGTCGGCAAAGGAGCGACGGCGGTCCATGAAGCCGCCAAATCCAGCCGAGGGATAGGACGGGGAATAGCATTCCTCAGGGTGCGGCGGGCTGTCCATGATGTGCGCGTGGCGAGGGGGCGACGACGGCGGCGACGGATAGTCATCGTCATCCTCTGCATCTTCGTCATCTTCCGCATCATCTTCGGACAAGCTGCTTGCACTGTCCTCACTCGACATGCTCGTCCGGCGGGGAATGTCGATGGGCTTCGATGAGGGCCTTCCCGGGCGTCCAAACGGGATCGCAGAGTCTTCAGGCTCCTGCTTTGCGTGGTACTTGCCACTCTCCGTTGCCTGTTGCGTGGCTTCACTGCACGCAATATGAGCGAACGATAGCAGGAGCGATGAATCCACGATGGACTTTGTATCATACGCCGCAGGGACGCACAGACCCGTCGATGCGACGGCAAACGGCTGCCTGTGTAGCATCTTTATGCGCGTAATGTGTTCCTTGCAAAGCGCAATCAATTTCTTTTTTCTCGACACGAAGCCGTTATGAATCTTCAAGAGATGCGGTGTCGACTCCCCCTCCTTCAAATTGGGGTCACTGTCGTGGGTGGTCAACGGCCTCTTATTCTCCCGACCGGGCGTCGTCTGGCATGCGTGCCGCGAATGCAACCCGTGGCTATTTCGAGTGTCTGCGCAATATGAATTTCTGCGGCACAATGGAAAAGTCGAGCGAAAGACGCGTGGGAACGCGAGAGTTTCAACCGCTGCGTTGTTCCGATTCAATTTGTTTTGTGGTAAAAGGGTGTGAGCACCCGCACGGCGGTGGTGCATGCAATGGAGAGGTCCTCAGTGGCGCGCGGAGCTTCTGCGGCAGCCTTCCCATACCGCCCCCGAACAAAGCCTCCACGCCCAGCTTGCAGATTACACTGCTGAAGTTGCAACGCTGTCTTAGTGGGAAAGGAATGACACAAAGCAGGAATGCTGTCAACCCGGGAATGCCAAGCACGCTAAGGCAAAAAAACAACTGAACTCGATCAGTCAATCCAGGTGCAGGAATTGAAATGATTCGTTAATGTCCGCAGAGATAAATGGCTGAATTAATTGATAAAAGCGTATGTCAATCGGATGGTAGGTGGGTGTGGGTGTTACTTGATGCCGATGATTACGTGGGCCGGTGTGGTGTCGTCACACTTTCCCGCGACTGTGCAACTTGCCCCAGTCTACGTCATTGGCCAACATCCACGCGAACAGAGTGTGTAGGGATGGATAGGGACTGGCGAAGGCGATGCATGGAGACAGCCTCCCGAAAGCAAGGGAGAGGAGCGAGAGAGAGAGTGAGGAATGTGCGGGGTTTGCTGCGTGTGTGCCCATTGGATGCAGTGGTGGAGCAATCGGGAAGCGGCGACACTCCCTCTTCCTTGCCTTTGTCTGTGCCTTGCCTTGCCTTGTCGTCGTTGAGAGTGGGGCTGTTGGGGTGGTGGCCCTGCCGTTTATTACGCAACGCCCATTCCTATAGTCAGCCCATACTGGAGCGTTTTATTTTTTCAACCCGTATGTCCCAATCGGCCCCACCACTTTGCACGGCACCGCGCGCGAATTAACGTAAATAAAGGGCGATTCCATAGTAATCTGGTACTGTTTGCGAGGAATTGCGTCCGTCATAGCAACGCGGGTGGGGAGGGGTTTGTAAGCAAAAAAACGATGACGGTCTCATCCGGGGCAGTTAGATTCAAATAAATATAAGCGATATCTCGCAAAGTAAGGAAGCGATGCGTCGGCTCGTTCGACCGAAAGCTCACGTGACGCAGGTCCCCCAAAAACTGAAAAGGCTATTGTCTGCTGTATGCAATGACTGTCGTTATTGTGGAGAGTTTCTTAAACTCATTGGTTATTGTGCTGTGTTCATCACTCATAAAACGCCGTCGAAATAGTGGGAAATGACTGCTTCCCTTGCTCTTTTTTCCTGTCAGAGTTGCAAAAAGCGTGTGCCCAACTGTTCTTTCTTGGGTGGGGAGCTAATCAACCCTTGAGTCGTCCCACTGGCACAGTGATCGAGTGCACTCTGCGCCCTCGGGGGAAGAGGAGATTCTGCGTAGCATGCGGTTTGCCTATTGAAGAGTCGACTTGTACCATGGAAGATCCGGTTGCGCTATTGCGTCGTTTGCTCGCGCAACTGGCTTCACGTGCGAAGCAAAAGGTGCTGGACGCTTCAGCAGAGGCGGTGCAGCTCGCGATAGACGCGGGCGTCGCAATCTCATTTCCGCCGCCGCCGCCCGAGCAGCGCAGACGATCCCGCAGTGCTTCGAGCACGCCCAAGCATTCGACAGGAAACGGCCGGTTTGAAACGACAGGCGGCCAATACGGCTCTCCCAGCCATAATGAAAGACACATGTTTCCGCGGGATCCCTTGGGGAGCGATGTGCCTCCAGAAGACGGGGCCGCATTGGAGGCCGAGCGGGAGTTGTTTTGCATTCTTCCTCACCTGTATGCCACCGTCAATGAAGTCCTCTTGGAGTATTTGCGGTGGCGTCGGAAACTCGACGACGGCCAAACAGACCTGAGGATCGGCGACGACATCCAGAATGCAGAGACTGCTTTCCTCGTTGAACAAACAGAAAATGTTCGCCGTCGCGCTGTTATTGCAATGCGGGCGTGTCGAGTTGTATCCAAATCAATCAACGGGTATCGACCGCATCTTTCGCTCATGCTGCAGAAGCCGCTTGTTGATAGTGGGCTCGTCAATTCCGCCTGCAAACTGCTGCTGATGGAGCGCGATTCCGACGATCCCCTTGTAAGCCTTGCAGTTACTGCGCTGCTCAAGCGATGCACCCGGCACCACTCTGGAGGTCTGCACGCAATCGATGCAATGTATGCAGTCGCCAATGAGACGACGTGGGTGGATGTGCTGCTGCGGTGGGCTGAGATGGACCGCCCATCGTGCAAGTCTGTCGCATGGAACATGGTCGTTGCATTCTCTGACGACCAGTCTGGAAATCACTTTAATTTCGACGAGATCGTGGATTGGACGGGACCTCCCCGCACCGAGTTGATCGACAAGCTGAAGCGGGTGACGGCCCTGCTGGTGCAGGCGCTGACACTGCGCTCGAGGGCCCCTGCGTGCCTGCGGATGCAGGAGCGCCTCCTCGAGGCCGTGTCCACGGTGTTTCTCAATCCCGAAATGCCCTCGCTGCTTGTTGACGCACACATCCATGATCGCATTGCAGCGATCGGGAGGGACAAGACGCGCTCGTCTCGGCTGCGCGCCGTTGCTCTTGATTCACTCAGCAACGTTGTCTTCTTTCCCGACCTGGAAAGCCGATTGATCTCTCGGATGGTCCCTCGCGCGGCAATGCGGCTGTTGCGATTGTACCCCTTGCATCCGCCCGGTTCTACTGCCGGCATTGCTGCCAAGGGAGCTTCAGGCGTGGCGTCCGGCAATGGGTACGAGGGCGACATCGACTGCGACGGCGACGGCGACAGTGAAGACGCCGATTCCGATTGGGGCGGCGATGCGCATGACAATGAGAACGGTAGTAGTGACGCAGATTCCGACATCTTCATGCCCGTTGCAAGTGCTTTTTACAGCAGCGATTGGGTACAGATCGAATCCAATGGCCTCGCTGATCAGTCGACCGCTCGAATATTGGATGGCGATTTGAATCGCTTTGCCGACTTGTTTACCCGCGTGTCCATCCATGACGTCGGTAATGACAGCAGCAATGACGGTAGTAACGTTAATGACGGCAGCAACGACGGCGGTAGCAATAATGTCAGTGAACCCATTTCATGTGATTCAACCGCGCCTCATTTGCAAGGCACCGGCGTCTCGCCGAGTGAGCTGTGTGCGTCTCCCTCTCACACCGCTCCGTCCGCCCAATGCCCCGCCATGCACCCGTCGACCTGCGTCCCCGCAAACCCAACCCACCCGCACTCGCATCAACCAGCCCTGTCAGATGTCCCTAATGGTTACCCGGCACACACTTCCGGGTCGATTTTAGTCGGTGCCCCGGATGGGCTTTCTATCGAACAGGACGATGACCACACTTGCAAGACGCCTGCATCTCCTGCCACTCACAGCGGTGGCAATGGTCACCTCGCGGCTGATACTTCGGATGGCGCTGCACCTGGCTCCCTCTTGGGCACCGCTGATCGTGAGGCTCTCAGCGACGGTGCGAGTGCATTCTTCAAGGATAACAGCGGCCAAATGGGCTCCGCGAGCAGTGGAGAGAGCATTGGAGAGAGCATTGGACAGGGCACTGGACAGACTAGTGGAGAGAGCGATGGACAGGGGAACGCGAATGGCGGCGCCCTTAACAGCCAAGAGGCTTCAGAGGACATCTGGATGGACGACATTGTCGGCTCGTCATCGCACTCTGCCAAGTGGAGTGACCTCGACATGTGGAGCCCCACTGCCCCGCTCGCTGAGAAGCATGCATACGGCGTCATGTGGCTCATGCGCAATTTTGTGACGGGCATTCAAGCAGCGAAAATCCAGCTCGTTTCCATTCGCAGCTTTCCTCACCTCGTGCGACTTGTGGCGGACTCGACGTTTGAAGATGTGTCGAATGCGCTCGTTATTGTCGGGGAGCTTGGCTGCGACAAGCTAACGCTGCAGGCACTCGGCGACGCGGGGATGATTGAAGCTCTGGCGCAGTGCCTCCCCCGCATATTCCTTCCCCTCAGAAAAGCGACGACGAGATTTGGCGGATACCACCCGACACCCACACCGGGCAGTGGTGGCGGCGGGGGCTGGGCTTTCGATGCAGTTGGAGAGGAAGACGATGCGGGCGACTCATCGACCACCTCGGAAGGCTCGAACTCGAGTAATTCGGAGGAGAGTGGCGACGACAACTCTGCAGAGGTTATGCACGGAGAGCACATGCAGGAGGCCGTCCTTGCGCTCACAACTACTCTCGGCCTGCTCATGAGTATTGCCGAGGTGAGCAAGGTGCTGTGTGAGCGCGTGCGCGTGTCGCGTGGCCTGCAAATCTGCCTCGGGCTGTATCAGAGCGTTCCCAAGCGCTTCAAGCGGAGACCTTACGCAGTGCGGCCGCGAGTCCGCGAGTTTGTGCAGCGATGTGCGGCTGACGAAGGCAGACAATATGTGGTTGACATGATGCTGTCAATCAACGTCGTGCGCGCGTTGGTGTTTCCGCTGTCGCACAGAAGGCGTGTGGATCGGGCGGTGCGTCTCCTTGGCGACTGGGTTGCCCTGCGTGTGCTCTACAATCCACACCATCCGATTGGACGCCGTCGCATCATTGCCGAATATCAGGAACTGTGCGCCGAGTATGGACGTCACGTGCCCGATGACCCTGTGGAGGACGAGGCTGGGCAGCCTGGACACGGAGCTGGCGCAGAGGGCCAATAGAACGGCGGATGCGGAAGTGCTAATGGCGCTGTGTAAGTGCAAAGCCCTCTCCGCTTGCTCTCTGCTCGCTCTCTGCGTGCGTGCTTTGGTCTGCTGTAGCCCTGATGGATTGTGTCTCCTGCGCGACGCGTGCGCGGGGACTTGAATAAGTCGCACGGCAGGGAATAAACTGACACTCGCGCCATTTGCCAGACAGAATAAGTTCCTTCAGACACACTTCTAACACGACCAAGCCTGTGTGTTGCGTCCGTGTATGTGTGTGAGTTTGCGTGAGAGCAATCGCACTAAATTGCTTCTCACACCGAAATCATCACGCGACATGACTGAAGTCCAATTTGAAAGTAGAATGGCCACTCTCATGTATTTGGTCGGCATGGCAAAGGGCATCCGCGCAAACAACACAACAGTGCGTCCATCGCTTCTTTGTAAGGATAGACCACCGTGCACACGGAGGCGGCGGCGTCTCAAGGCGTCTCAAGGTCATCCCACACTCGGCATCATGCATGCGTCGTCAAAGACAACACCGGCCTTGACAAGCGCGATTGCGGCCAATTCCTTGCAAAATTCGCCATACACAAGCGCAGCCTCAATGAACCGTCCGTTTGTTTGCAAATTGTACTCTGCAATCGGACTGCATGTGGTGCAGTTACGTGGGGCAAGTGGAGGGACCCATTCAGTACTCAAGCCACCTCAACAGCAACAGAGATGCTGGATTGATATCCACCCATCTTAGTGGGGACGCTATCACTGCAGGACATGTAACGAAGATATGTCTAAAGCAAAGACAATGTGGCGTGAGAGATATGGCATGGACTTCACATGACCGACCAATACAGAAATGTAGGATTTTCAAGTGAGTACGTGCGTGCATGTGCCTGCGTGCTGGTGCATGGTTGTGCGTGGGCGATGCTCACTCATCGTCTTCATCGGGGCCATCCTTGATAGTGCGCCACGTCTTCTCCAGATTGGATGAAAAGTCATCGATGCGCTGTGCCCGCGCATTGAGCTCATATGCAACCTGGGTGCACGTGCGCGCATATAATTGAATGTTAGTGTGCGTATGTTGTGTTGAGTGTCCATAGACGGCAGTGCACTGGCACTGAGTAAGCACCCATGCTACAGGCACAGACAACCACACATGCAACCACAGGGCTCTGCACAACCCACAACCCAACCCAACACACCTTACGCAGCGATTGGTAGGGCGAGCGCACGCCGTCAGGAAGGTTGACCGATGGGTCCAAAAAGTAAGCGTGACTGAGCACATGCGGATAGAGCGCAATACGGGCGAGTATTGACGATACAACGAGATTGATTTCGTACGGCTCATCGAGCATACGCTCAAGCTTATTGAGAAGAATGCGCAGGAAGGGTCCCTCCCCGGGCTCACTCGGGTCACGTGGCGGCGGCGTTTCACAGAGCGCGGTGGTGGGTGCATCAGCCTGCATGGGTAGATTGCAGGTGTTGAGTGTGTGTCGTAATGTGCATGTGTGTGTGCGTGGTGTGTGCGGGTGTATATGTGTGTGCGTGTGTACGTGTGAGTGTGAGTGTGCGAGGACGTTTGTTGGTGATGTTGGTTTTTCGCATTGAAAGTTGTCAACACACTCAAAACATCGCATAAGAGCATTTTAAGTGCAAAAATCCACAACAGAAAATGACCCAAATTGGAAACACGACACAATAACACAGGACGTCGTCTCCAACCTTGCTGTCCGCCAGATCATCATGCGGCCGCAGCAGATACTGGTGGATGGCGGGGCATGCTTTCAGCACGTGACACGCCTCAACGTAGTTGTGGTGGGCCTCCCAAAAGTACCACGAGTAGTCCTGCGACGCCGATGCGACGCGCGCAATCTCCGGGACGACAGAGAGAAATCCCGCAACAACCGCATGCGTTCCCCTCGCAAAGAACCCATCGACGTAGCCGCGCGTGGCAATCGCCGCAGACGTCACGCCGAGCCCTGGGAGGAGGCCGGGCACCTGTGCGAGTGGGCGCCACACCAGCGTCTCCATAGCCCGCATCGAGTGCCGGGAGAGCATTTCGTCGCAGAGAAGAAGCGTTGCGCGAGCAAGAAACACCGAATTCGCATCGCACCGCTCGATCAAAAGTGCACGCGTGGCCGACTGTGCCTGCGCCAACTGCGCCAACTGCTGCTGCTGTGCGTCAGAGGCCGACTGCTGCCCCGTATGCGACGACAGCCCAACTACCCCCGGTGCATCCCCGCCTGCAGCAGCGACGGCTTTGGCGTTGGGTGTTGCGCTGTCGTGCAGTGCATTGGGTGTGCTCACCACGAGAGAGTGAAGGGGGGTGCCATCCCCGGGCGCCCCCACAACCTGTTCAATCACGGCGTCTAGCATCACCGGGCATCCAATGTGGCGCAAGGTGAGAGTCAGATAGTGGGTGGCCGTCAGCGCAGTGCTCTCGGCAGTCGCGCGCACCGCCGGTAGAGTCATGGGTCGGATCACAGTCGTCGCAACAAGCCGCGATATTTTGGCGGGAATTGGATGCCGCGACACGCTGGAGATCTGCAACATGCCATGTACCGAGGAATAAACGATTGTTTTTTTAAGGCATTGCTTTTATGTGCACTGTTGTTGAGGATAGGATTAGTATTAGGGTTAGGAATGCTGATTATTCCTGACTCTCCTCGAATCTGCCCGTCATTGAAGGCCAAATTTGATGAGACTCACAGGCAGAGAAAGCGGCAAATACACACTTTGTTACACAACGACAACACAGTTTGTTACACAACGACAACACACTCTCTTACATAACGACATCACACTTTGTCACACAACGCACAACGACAAAAGCAGCGACGCACCTCCGAGCAAATGGCAAGCCAGTGCAGATAGGCGAGCACCGGAGTGTACTTCCCTCCCAATTCGAGGTCGTTTCGCAGGGGACGCGGAAAATACGATGTAAACTGAGCCAACTCCTGCGGCTCAAATGACGACGGCAGCAGTGCGTGCAGACTTGCCAAACGGGCCACCTGCACACCGACACGCGTGTGTGTGTGCGTGTGAGCGTGAACGCGTGTAGGGCGCGAGAGTGAGTATGAGAATGTGGTTTCAAAAGAGCAAACCATTGATAATATTGGGCGCCAAACCCCAATCTACACAAACTCTTAAAAGCAATTAATCGACGGCAGTGTCGCGGATAGTAAGCCACATAATCCAACGCAACTAACTGCATTCAACCACACCACCACGCACAATAACAACAAGACACCAACAACAACAAACAAAAAAAAGAACAGCAACACCCACCACATCCTCGCAGGCAGACGAGTGATTTGCCACAAACAGGGCGACAGTATCCGAGGGCAATCGGAGACATATAAGAATGGCCCGCAATGCCTTATTGTGGACGCGCGGGTCGTCGCTTGCCATGAATTTCACGAGTGCGGAGAACAGAGGGAAGCCCTTTGACGGGTCGGCAGCGGCCTAGTGGCGACATTAGAGGAGGCATGGCGTCATCTAAGTGCATCCCAAACACTCACAACACACAGACACATACACATACACATACACACATAACAAGTACGCACTCTCGCAATGGAAGCATATACAATGTCACGTGCACACACACACACACACACGCACACGTACACACACACGCACACGCACACGTACACACACACGCACACACACACGCACACGTACACACACAGCACATGCAGACGTACACACACACGCACACGCACACACACACGCACACACGCACGCACACGCACACACGCACGCACACGTACACATACACACACACATGCAGCACATACACGCACAGTGCATACCTTGGGGGCGGGTGACGCCGTGGACCCTGCCGGTCGCCGCAAAGCGTCCTCATTCTCCGCAACGAAAAAGCGGATGAGCGCGGGATTTTCAACGAATTTGTCGCAAATGACACCAAGAAACTCTGCGTATTCGCGCTGCAGCCCTTCAAGGCGATCGGCGGCGCACTCGGCCACCAACTTGCACAGGGGACGATGGACGTTCACGTGAGGGAGCATCGGCTGCCGCAGCGTCTTGAGCATCTTTGACAGAAAGCGCAGAACATATCGGTTGATGCCCACAGGGCGCTGCGGTGCGATATGTTTTTTTTGTTTTTGTTTTTTTTTGTTTTTGTTTTAGTTTGGTTGTTTTGTTGTGTTTCCGTGATATGGACAGTGAGCAATCGGTGGATGGAGAGAATCAAAAAAGTCTCCCATATACAAACGACAAGCCAACATCCCCTTTGGTAGAGGGGAAACCCACGTCCTTATCCGCAAACACAGTGAGGCTGTGTATTATATTGCTTTGCAGCAAGAGCTCGACGCAGGGCGCCATCTCTCCCGCCTCCTTCTCTTCCTCCGCGAGGATCTCAACCATCTCCCCGAGATGCCCTGGTATTCCTGTCGATGACAGTGACACATTGTCCCCTGCAATCCACGCAACAAAAAAATGCCACGCAATCGATCATCAACTCATGAAAACTGATGCACCATAAGAATGTATAGGATTCAGGTCAAGTGTCTTGGGAGCTGTGCCGCTGTACCCCCACAAGCAACAAAAAAGACACAACACAATAACACAACAGTTGGAAACTGGCAACACAACGTGCATAATTATGCACACACAGAAATTAATTCACGGGATAAACAAACCACCCAGCCTAAATCTCGTTGGGGACTATAGATAGATACATAACGGAACCCACTCACCGATGTTGCACATTGTGCCAACAACACTTTTCCAGTGTTGCTCAAACTCGGCAAGGCGCGTCGACGGCGGTGCCGCCAGCTGCATGTGCATGAATGTGATCAGATGTGAGCCCCATTCCAACACCAAAAGTTATGTCAGATTGAAATCGTAAATTGGATGTGGTGGTGTTCAGGACGAGATAGTAAGTGGTTCATGTGCTTCAGCTCGGAAACGATTGGTGCGTGTGTATGTATATGCATGTATGTGTGTGTGTGTGTGTGTGTGTGAGTGTGTGTGTCTGTGTGTCTGTGTGTCTGTGTGTGTGAGTAAGTGTGTGGGTGTGTGTGTGTGTGTGTGTGTGTGTGTGTGTGTGTGTGTGTGTGTGTGTGTGTGTGTGTGTGTGTG